>CACVCL010032506.1:0-16047 GCA_902729485.2 Mus minutoides | reverse complement strand
CCCTGGTGCGCTCCACTCACCTTTAACCCCGAAGTGTGCCTAATGTCCTGGGGTTTGGAGCTTGCGCTGGCGGGCCTATCCGCTGCGTTCAGAGAGGGATGATGGCGGTCTGGCGGCGGGGGAGGTCCTAGCTGGCTGGGAGGGGTCCCAGCCTCTGGTTGGACTGAGGTCCTCTGTTCCAGCTGCTGCTGCAGCTGGCCACTGGTCCCTCTGCGATTTCAAGGCCCCTGGTGCGCTCCACTCACCTTTAACCCCGAAGTGTGCCTAATGTCCTGGGGTTTGGAGCTTGCGCTGGCGGGCCTATCCGCTGCGTTCAGAGAGGGATGATGGCGTCCGGAGGCGGGGGAGGTCCTAGCTGGCTGGGCCATATAATTTTTGTTTGTTTGTTTGTTTGTTGTTTTTGGATCTGGCTCATTTTACTTGACATGCTTTCCAAATAGACCTGATAAATTCTATATTTATTCCTTTTAAAAGAATGAATTGCATTTAATTGTGTAGAAGTACCACATTTTCTTTAACTGTTCACAGTTAAAAGTTCTAGAATGAACATGGATGGCAGTGTAGACATCTTAAAAGGTGTTGATTTTATCTCCTTTTGGTGTATATCCACAAAATGAATTTCTGGGTCACATAGTAGTTACAGTTTTAACTTCATAGTGGCCTTAAAAATTTTTAAATGTTTTTATTAGATATTTTCTTTATTTACATTTCAAATGCTATCCCAAAAGTTCCGTATACCCTCCCCCTGCCCTGCTCCCCTACCCACCCACTCCCACTTCTTGGCCCTGGCATTCCCCTGTACTGGGGCATATAAAGTTTAAAAGGCCTAGGGGCTTCTCTTCCCAATGATGGCTGACTAGGCCATCTTCTGCTACATATGCAGCTAGAGACAGGAGCTCTGTGGGTACTGGTTAGTTCATATTGTTGTTCTTCCTATAGGGTTGCAGACCCCTTCACCTCCTTGGGTACTTTCTCTAGCTTCTCCATTGAGGGCCCTGTGTTCCATCCTATAGATGACTGTGAGCATACACTTCTGTATTTGCCAGGCACTGGCACAGCCTCACAGGAGACAACTATATCAGGGTCCTTTCAACAAAATCTTGCTGGCATATGCAATAGTGTCTGGGTTTGGTGGCTGATGATGGGATGGATCCCCGTTTTTTTATTAGATATTTTCTTTATTTACAACTTCATAATGGTCTTACTAGTTTATATTTCTCTAAGTGTACAAAGGTACCTCTTTCTCTCCACCTTCATGAACAGTTATTCTCTCTTTGTGATAATAGATAACCTAACTAAGATGAAGTCATGTCCTTTGTTTTAATTTGTGTTTCCTAAGGATTGGTGATATTAAACATTTAAAAATATCTTTTAGCCATTTGTATGTCTTCTTTGTAGAGGTTTCTTTTCATATTCTTCACTACTTTTTTTCCACTTGAGACATAGTCTCACCATGTAGCTTTGAATGGCTTGGAACTCACTGTAGATCAGGTTGGCCTCAAATTCAAAGAGATCCTCTTGTCTCTGTCTTCTGAGTGCTAGAATTAAAAGAATATGCCACCAATGGGATTATTATTTTTCTTTTTTTTAATTAGTTTGATCTTTTTTACTTGTTCACTTCACATCCTGCTCACTGCCCCCCTCCCAGTCATCCCCTTTCACAATCTTTCCCCCAGATTTCTCCCCTTCACCTCCTAGTGGGTGGGCCCCTCCCTGGTTATCCCCCAACCCTGGCACTTCAATTCTCTGTGAGGCTAGGTACTTCCTCTCCCATTGAGGCCAGACAAGGCAGCTCAGCTAGTAGAATATATCCCACATACAGGCAACAGCTTTTGGGATAGCACCAGCTCCAGTTGTTCAGGACCCACATGAAGACCAGTCTGCATATCTGCTACATATGTGCAGGGAAGCCCAGGTCCATCCTTGTAATGTTCTTTATTTGTTGGTTCAGACTCTGAGAGCCCCAAGGATCCAGGCTAGTTGACTCTGTTGATTTTCTTGGGGAGTTTCTATCTCCTTCGGGGCTGCAAACCTTCCTCCCATTCTTCCATAGGAGTCCCCAAGCTCTATCCGCTGTTTGGATGTTGGTGCCTGTATCTGTCTGAGTCAGCTGCTGGGTGGAGCCTCTCAGAGGACAACTTGCTCCTGTCTGCAGGCATAATAGAGTATCATTAATAGTGTCAGGGATTGGTGCTTGTCTATGGGATGGGTCTCAAGTTGGGCTGGTTATTGGTTGGCCATTCTCTCAGTCTCTGCTCCATTCCCGTGCCTGCATTATTTCTTCTTCTTCTTCTTCTTCTTCTTCTTCTTCTTCTTCTTCTTCTTCTTCTTCTTCTTCTTCTTCTTCTTCTTCTTCTTCTTTTTTGCCATATGTTATTTGGAAATTCTTTTTTTTTACTTTAAAAAAAATTTATTTATTAGATAATTTCTTCATTTACATTACAAGTGCTATCCCAAAAGTCCCCTATACCCTCCCCCCGCCCTGCTCCCCAGAGCTCACGTCTCTAGCAGCATATGTGCCTGCATTTATAAATTTTGGGTTGAAAGTTTTGTGGGTGGTTTGGTGTTCCTATTGCTCTACTGGGGGTCCTGCCTGGCTATAGGAGGTGGCCTCTTCAGGTTCCATACCCCCAATGTAATGAGTTACAGCTAACTAAGGTCACCCCATTGATTCTTGGGCACCTCCCTTATCCTAGGTCTCTGTTTCATCCTGGAGATGCCCCCCCCCACTCCCATCACTTGCAGATTTCCATTCATTTTCATGACCATCTAGTCATCTCTCCTGTCCTTCTCCACACTTGATCCTGAACTCCCCATTCCTCTCTCCATCACCCTCCCTCCCAGTTCCCTCCTTCTATTTGTGTCTTATGACTATTTTATTCCTTAAATGGAATTATTTGTTGTTGTGCTATTGAATTATAAACATTTCATTTAAAATTTTTATTCATTTAAAATATTTATTTATTTTTACTTATGTATATTGTGTAGGGGGTTGTGTACCTGAGTGCAGGTGCCCTTGGAAGCCAGAAGAGGACTTTCTGGAGATTCCCTGGATCTAGGGTTATAAGAGGTAACAGATGTGGGTACTGAGAACTGAATCTGGTCTTCTGCTAGATCAGCATGTACTCTTAAACAATGAATCATCCTTCCAGTAACAGAGGTTCTTTTTCTTTTAAATAAAGGAAACAAGTTCTTTTCCTTCTTTTTAATTTTTTTTTTATTTTTAAAGGTGATTTATTTAGTTTACATATGTGAGAACTCTGTCACTTTCTTCAAACACATAAGAAGAGGGCATCAGATTCCATTACACATGGTTGTAAGCCACCATGTGGTTGCTGGGAGTTGAACCCAGGACCTCTGGAAGAACAGTCAGTGCTCTTAACCACTGAGCCATCTCTCCAGTCCTCCATAGAGATTCTTTATAAATTGGTGTGATGGTGCATGCCTTCAGTCCATGCACTCAGGAGGCAGAGGCAGACATAGCTGTGAGTTTGAGACCAGCCTGGTCTACAGAGTGAATTTCAGGACAACCAGGGCTGCACAGAGAAACTGTATCTCAAAACAAAAGACAAAACAAACAAACAAAAACCCTGAAATAACAAAAACCAACCAAATAAAACCAAATCTAATCAAAAGTGTAGCTTGGATTTTTTTTCTCACAGTCTCTTTTCACAGTTGCCATTTTATTTTGTCATTTCTTTTGCTAAACAGAAGCTTTTTCTTTTGTGATGCTCACTGAACCTTGGTCTTTGACCTACTTAGCAAATAGCTCTTAGAACACATTGTTTTGGCTTTTGTACAATCATAGTTCTCACATAGACATTTTAAAACCTAAGGAAGCTCATGGTGGTAATCTTATATGATTCAGCATCAAGATGAACTAGGACTAAGTATCCAGCTGTGAACTCATGGAGTCTTACCTGCTTCTGCCTCTCAAGTTCTAGGCTTAAAGATTTTATCACCATGCTTGGCAATGCTGTGTTTTTGCAACAGGCATTTGAATCATTCATTTTTCTCTTCCTTCTAGATCATTCTCATAAGCATACATGTATGCTGTTATTTCTTGTCTGGAAAAAAAAACCACAATCATGGTGTCTTCTTCATCTTCTCAGAGTCAAATTTCTTCTCAGAGTTTTATATGTATGTAAAGGCAGAACCAGGAAGGGCTTTAGCTGTCCCAACTAAACTCAGTGACTGTCCTCTTGCTTGGTGTCCCTTGTCTTGTGGAGAGAGGGAGAGAGAGAGAGAGAGAGAGAGAGAGAGAGAGAGAGAGAGCAAATGATGGCTTCTTTTCTCCTCTTAGTTTCTTGGTCAGAGTAGGCTTATAAGCTAGAGATATGGAGGCTAGAGAAATTACTCAGGGTTAAGAGTACTAGGTGCTATTTCAAAGGCCCTAAAATCAGTTCCTAGCAATCACATGGTAGCTCACAGCCATCTATACCTGTAGTCCCATCGAAGCCAATAGTCTCTTCTGGTGTGCAGACAAAACAACCATACAATAAAACAAACAAACAAACAAAACCAAATCTTTTTTAAAAGCTAGAGCTACAGAAGACTTCCTATTTTATGGTCACCATGCCTCCTAGCAGAACCACACATCCGACTGTCACACATGCCATTGCATTGGAGAAAAATACCATAGAGCTATAAATCTTGTCACTTGCATTTGTTTTCACCCTGTTGTACTTTTCTGTGCTCATTCCCACTTAGTGCTAATGCTTCTGATCTCTGCAGCAGAAAGTAATTCTATGCTACCCATGTGGGCTGGTCCAGTTGCATGAGAAGATTAAGGGATACATAAAAGTAAAAATATGGGGAACTGTGGCTGTAAATTACATTATTAGACTCCCCAAGTCCTAGTAAAGCAGACTTGAAGATGACATACTTTTCCTTTAGTACCAAATATATTCTTAGAAAGTTTGGTATGGTTATGAATTATTAATACCAGCTCTTGGGAAATGGAGGCAAGAGAAAAATCAGGAAACACAGTCTTAGGTTTTCTTTTTTTAAATTTTTATTAGATATTTTCTTCATTTACATTTCAAATGCTATCCCCTTTCCTAGTTTCCTCTCTGAAAGTCTCCTATACTCTCTCCCCGCCCTGCTCCCCAACCCACCCACTCCTGCTTCCTGGCCCTGGCATATGATCCTTGCAAGACCAAGGGCCTCTCCTCCCAACTAGGCCATCCTCTTCTACATATGCAGCTAGAGACACAATTTCTGGTGGTACTGGTTAGTTCATATTGATGTTCCTCTTATAGGGTTGCAGACCCCTTTAGCTCCTCGGTACTTTTTCTAGCTCCTTCATTGGAGACCCTGTGTTCCATCCAATAGATGGACTGTGAGCAACCACTTCTGTGTTTGCCAGGCACTGGCATAGCCTCACAAGAGACAACAATATCAGGGTCCTGTCAGCAAAATTTGCTGGCATATGCTATAGTGTCTGGGTTTGGTGATTGTATATGGGATAGATCCCCAGGTGGGGCAGTCTCTGGATGGTCCTTTCTACTGTCTCAGCTCCAAACTTTGTCTCTTCAACTCCTTCCATGGGTATTTTGTTCCTCATTCTAAGGAGGAATGAAGTATCCACACTTTGGTCTTCCTACTTCTTGTGTGTCATGTGTTTTGCAAATTGTATCTTGGGTATTCTAAGTCTTAGGGTTTCTATTTCTGTGGTAAAACACCATGACCAAAAAGCAAGTTGGGGAGGAAATGACATTTTGTTCATATTTCCATATCACTGTTCATCATCAAAAGAAGTCAGGACAGTATCTCAAGCAGGGCAGGAACCGAGACAGAAGCTGATGCAGAGGCCATGGAGGGGTGCTGCTTACTGACTCTCTCCCCGTGGTTTGCTCAGCCTGCTTTCTTATAACTCAGTCACACCAGCCCAGGGGATGGAATTACCTCCAATAGGCTGGGCTCTCCCCCATCAATCACCAGTTAGGAAAATGCCCTATAGGCTTGTTTACAGCCTAATCTTATAGAGGCATTTTCTCAATTAAGTATCTTTCCTCTCAGATGACTCTAGCTTGTGTCAAATTGATACGAACTATCCAATACATACACACATTTCATTTACTTATTTTATTTTAATGTGTGTGTGAATGCTTTTCCTGCATGTAAATCTATATACTATGTGCAGAACTCATGTCTTTGAAATTAGAAGAGGCATTAGATCCCCTGAAACTGGAGTTACAGGTGGTTGTGAGCTACCATGTAGTTGCTGGAAACTGAACCCAGGTTATCTTCAAGAGCAGCAAGTGCTATTAACTACTGAGCATCAATCCAGCCCCTAGCCCCCTAAATCAAGAATTTGAGGTCATCTTTGGCTACATAGTGAGTTTGAGCCTAGCTTAGACTTTGTGAGACCTTCCAGCTCTCTCTCTCTCTCTCTCTCTCTCTCTCTCTCTCTCTCTCTCTCTCTCTCTCTCTCTCAAAAAAGGTGTTACTTTAGAATGGCAGTTTTCCTTGGCAGAGCTTGAGAAAAATGAACAACTGGTCTAATAACTTTATGTTAAATTTCCTCCGCAGGCTTGGCGCAAGCGCTGGTTTGTCCTCAGGCGGGGCCGCATGAGTGGCAATCCTGATGTCTTAGAATACTACCGCAACAAGCACTCCAGCAAGCCCATCCGTGTGATAGACCTCAGCGAATGCACTGTGTGGAAACATGCAGGCCCTGGTTTTATTAGGAAGGCATTTCAGAACAATTTTGTGTTTATTGTCAAAACCACTTCCCGTACATTCTACCTAGTAGCCAAGACTGAGGAAGAAATGCAGGTGTGGGTACACAGCATCAGTCAAGTTTGCAATTTCAGTCATCTGGAAGATGGTGCAGGTAAGAGCAGGGTTGGAACTCCTGTGAGCAAAAGAATGGTCCACGATGGTTTGCTAGTACTGGAAAGCTACTGCAAATAAGTGATGCAAGGTGCCTGCCTCTGTGAAGGTACTTTGGCAATCGAATATATATCACCAGAGCTACTACTACTAAATTCTATACAACACTAGAAAGCACTGTCTTTCACATTTGGTAGTCCAAATGTGGAAAGGCAAAATCTGCCTATACACATAATATTGGAGATCTCTGCTGATAAACAACCTGGAAATTTGCTCTGGGTCACTACTGGGCATTGAGGGTAGTTGAATTCAATTTGTTCCTCCTCTTCTTTTTTTATCTTTTTCTTCCTTATCTACCTAATTATACTCCTTCTCTTCCTTCCCTTAGTTTTCACTCTGTCTTCATATACTTCCATTCCCATGTAACATACAGGATGGTTTTTAGCCTTGCATTATAATTCACTTCCCTTCATAGATTTTATTTTTTTGCTGGTGTTAGTCAAGGTTCTATTAAGTAATTAGAGAGAGAGAGACAGAGAGAGACAGAGAGAGACAGAGAGAGACAGAGAGATTTTATTAGAGGGGTTTACAAGTGTGGTTTAGCTAGTCCAATAATGATTGTCTCATGATGAAAAAGCCCAACAATCAGATAGTTGTTCAATCATGAGGATGTTGTCTCAGTTAGTATTCTGTGTATATGGGAATCCTTAAATATGTTCTAATACCAGCAAAAGAATGCCTCAATAACAGGATAGATGAAATTGGCAGCCAGAGTGAGGACAAGCAGATAAAAAGCAAAAGCTCTTTCTTTTCTTGTACTTTCATGTGGGCTGCTACTAGAAGGTGTGGCCAAGATTAAGGGTGCGCCATCTCACCTCAAATGATTCAATCATGAAAACCCTTCACAGTCATGCCCAGTCACTTGTGTTAAAGTTAATTTCAGATGTAGTCAGTTTGACAACTAAGATTAGTCACCACAGAGCCCAATTATACCATATTCTGACAGAATAGGGGATTTTGAATCTGGTTTCTTTTAGCTTCTTTGTTTAGTAGACAGAAATTGTATCCCTAATCTTGGCACATACTTCAACATTTAAATAACTCTTTTGCTCTTTTTACCATCTACCAAGGAAATATCCACATTATAACACTAGGTGTCAATGGAGAGTAAGGGTTACATCTCTAAGGCAAACATGCATGTGTGCTTCCATTTCTTTTCATGAGCCAGTGGAGCTTATTAATGTAGTAACATTGCTGAGCTTTGAAAGCACTCAAATAAAAGGAAATGAACAGCAAGTACTTTATCTTTGTTACAACAGATAGAACTTGCAAAGTAGCAGTATATCCATCATGCCTGATGTCAAGCAAATCCAACAAACCTCCTTGATCATCTTTTCTAGTGGTACTTGTTGCTGACTCTTCACTACCCTAATTCTTACATTCAGCCAAACTTTTACACATATATTTTTCATGCATCCTGTTATAATTCACTTTGTCTTTCATTTCTCATCCAGCAGTTGTACACACACACACACACACACACACACACACACACACACACCCCAGAGGTCCAAAAGGTACTGGAATAAAACCTCAGGAAGAAACCAAACTTCCCCACAACTTCTTTTATTCCCTCAGTTTTTAGGAGAATATAAAGGCCGAGTCCTTTTTTCTTCTAAAATTCATGTTATAAAGGTTTTCTTGCAGTTTTCCACATGCACCAGCCCCCGTTATTTACAAGTGATTGATTTCAAAATTCCAAGTAGATGCCTGAAGCCTTAAATAATATCAAAGTCTATTTTTGATGGTTATCATTTTCTCTACATACAGACACACAAATGTGATGCTTTTCCATCTTACATAAGTATTTATCATGTACTATGACAGTCATCAGAAACTTTTGTAGTTTGAAGTGGGACAGCAAGATTAGTACATATTTCTTTTTCTTTCACAATTTCATGAATAGAAGGCTCATTCTTTTTTTAAAAATTGGATATTTCTTTATTTACATTTCAAATGATATCCCCTTTCCTGTTTTCCCCTCTGTAAACTCTCTATTCCATCCCCCCTTACCCTGCTTCTATGAGGGTGCTTCCCACCCATCTACCCACTCCTGCCTCACCACCCTATCAGAAGGCTCATTCTTATGCTAATCTTGCAACCTTAGTATAAGATTTTTTTCTTATTAAGTGAATAACAGAAGCACTTCATGACGTTTATTTTACATAATCCAATTTCTGGGATTACTACTCTTACATATTGAGGCTATTATTAAGCAAAAAAAAGTTACTTAAAAAATTACTGTGGTGCCATGACAATTAACTTGATAACAAAGAGAGCTGTTAAATGACTGATGGGTGTATAGTATAGACTGTGGATATGTTGGACAAAGAAAAGATTAAAATCCCAGGCATAGTAGATGGCACAAAAGTTTATCAAACTATAAATAATGCCTCACAATTTAAAACTTATGACTCCCAGGGATAAAGAGAAGGCTCAGTGGTGAAGAGTGCAAACTGCTCTGGCAGAGAACCTGTTTTTGGTTTCCATCACCCACATTAGGCAACTCGTAACTTCCTGTAACTCCAGATCCAAGGAATCCAAAGCCCTTTTCTGATCTTCACAGTCACTGCGTGTATATACCCACACTCATATAACTATGTAAACACACACACACACACACACACACACACACACACACACACACACATTAAAAATCTTTTTAAGAACGGGCTACTTCCTTATTTCTGAAATTTGCCATTTCATATTTTTAGACCAAGGTTGATTTCAGGTAAATAAAACCACAGAAAGGGAAAGTACAATAAGAAGGAACAACTGTACAGTATTTGCTTCTGTCTCTGACAGTTACAGGCCAGTGAACATTGTATTTTCCCTATGAATTTGTCTTATCCCATATTGGCTCTGTGGAAGATGTGCTATTGTCATCTCTATGTTATATACAGGGGACACATGAAAAAAACAGATGATAACTAGAACCCAGACATGACCTCAGGACATTCAGGGTCACTTTGACTTAGGAACCTGGCATTGAAAACTGATCAGGATGTAATATCTGAGAGAAGAATTTTTTTTAAATGATACACATACAAAGAAAAAAAAAGCAAGCTTTTTATGATCTGGAGTTCTCATTAGTTCTTAATCCTCATTAATTTTTGGCCCCTGTTCTTAGACTTTGGTGCGATTAGTTTTCCTGAGAAACAGAGAGTTACCTGGCCATCAAAACACATCGTTATTTTCTTTCTCTTTGTATATAACAATTATCAACATCACTGTATTTATTTGTTGCTTATGTGACTCCTCTGGGATAGTGTAAACTCAAGTAAAGACAGGGTCTTTGTTTCAGCTACATCATCAGAGTTAGAAAGGTTCCAGTCACATATATAGATGCACTAATAGAATTTCCACATAAAAAAATGAATATATACACAATTTATGCATATGCAATATGCTTTTTAATGCAGTGCTAAAAAACAAAAAAAAAACAAACAAAGGGGAACAGATTTATTTTGACTGATTGTTTCAGTCCATGATTGCTTGGCTCCTTTGTTTATAGGCCTATTACTGTTAGCCTATTGTGAGGCAGACAGTCATAGTTGCAAGAATATGTGCTCATCACAGTTACTCACTTCATAGTAGCCAGAAGCAAGAAGAATGAATGCCTATACTTGTGGGCTTCTTTGTTCTCTTTTTCTTTCATCCAAGGTCCTAGTTCATTGGATGATATATACACTTCTCGTCCCTTAATCATCTGTGAAAATTCCTATCCTCACAGAACTGTGCTTGAATAAGTTTTAAGTCATTTTTCAGTTTAACCAAGTTGATAAAATTAATCATCTTTGTCCATCTGATACTTATTAAATTCCCTTAAACTATACTTAGACTCCAAATAGAGGTAGCAACATGATTGTAATTTTACCTAACATGCTATAACTATCCTGTACATAACTAAACATACAAATTATTTCCCCAAAGAGTCAACAAATTCAGTGTTACTCAAAAATCCAACTACAAAATCTTATCTGGAGACTAGAAGCAATCTCTTGTTTGTAAGACCCTATTAAAAAATCAAACAACTTACATACTCCCAACCTAAAATGGCACAGACTAAACATTCAAATTTCAAAAGGCAGGGATGGAGGCATAAGAAAGGAGGGGTGGGGCCCAAGAAAAGCCAAGACCCAGCAGGACAAGTTTTAAATCCTATAATTTCATGTCCTTTAGTTGGAGCATAGAGCACCATAATGTGAGCACCTCAGGGTTTGGAGAGCTGTGCCCTTCCAGCCTTGTTAGCTACTACAGCTCATATGGTTTCCTCCCTAGGCTAGCTCCACTTCCTCCCATTGCCTTTCTTTAGAAAACATTCTGTGGTCAGGCAATGGTGGAGCACACCTTTAATCCCAGCACTCAGGAAGCAGAGGCAGGTAAATCTCTGTGAGTTTGAGGCCAGCCTGATATACAAAGTGAGTTCCAGGACGTCCAAAGCTACACAAATAAATCCTATCTCAAAACAAAGCAAAGCAAAACAAAACAAAGCAAGTAAAGATGGTCCACGTTCTTGAGATTCTCCCTCCTATCTTTAGCTTCATTCACACAGCTTTGTATAGTGCCCTCTCATGGACTCCTCCCAAATAATCTGATCCTGGTACACGTTGTCTGGTTGTTTCCTTTGAAATCTAGAAGGACATCCCCAAAATTCTGAGACTTTTAGATTCAGTATCCTTATAAAACCAGCATCTTGTGAATGATGCTAGTGTCTGCCATCAGTTCATGGTGGTAGCTAGTCCTTCTTGAAACATGACTGCAGCAACATCCAAATTCCTGTGCTACTGAACTTGGGTAGCTTTGTGTAAGCAAGGCATCCTGTGATTAGGATATTATGATATTACTCTCTTATCAGAGGAGTCTTTCAAATGGGTTTATACTTTAACACTTTATCCTTGTAATGGCTAGGGTCACGCTGACTCTCCAGGTATCATCAACACAGCTTTCCTATTTTTCTGGCACAAAGTGCTTCACATTATTAGTATTGTTGTCATTGGTACACATTTGAGATTTGGCCCAGAGCCTTGATTTTAGTAGGCATGCACCCCATCACCGTGCTTCATACCCAGTCCATTTAACTTCTTTTTAAAAAGATTTATTTATTTATTCATTCATTAATTCATTTATTTTTGCTGGAAATTGAACTCAGGACCTCTGGAAGAGTAGTCAGGACCTCTTAACTGCTGAGCCATCTTTCCATTCCCATTTAACTTCTTTTTAATGGTACTAATCTTTTTAGAAATCATGACTTCTGTTTTTTGTTGTTGTATTGTTTTGATTTTCAAGACAGAGTTTCTGTAACAGCCCTGTTTATTCTGGAACTTGATCTGTAGACCCAGGCAGGCCTTAAACTCATTGATACGCCTGCTTCTGCCTCCCAAGTGCTGGGATTAAAGGTATGTGTTGATGCTGCCAACACCACCCAGAAATCATGACTTCAAAAGTTTCTACCACCTCCAAATAATGCCACCAAATTATCAATTTCTTAGTAGATTAATCCATTCTTAGTGAGAGTCAACATGATCCAGTGTCAAAGCCTTCAACATATGAACCTTGCAGAGGCGGGGACATCATATCTAAATCATAATATTTATATGCATGAATGCATATGTTAGTATATATAGACCTGTTATGCATAAATAATATGGCCACATATATGTTTGTTTGTTGAGTAAATAAACAATAGAAGGCTGCTGCTGAGAACTGTTAAGCTATTAAACTGTAGTTTTTCAGCCAAGAATGCTTGGGGGGGTTTGTTGTTGTTGTTTTGTGTGTGTGTGTGTGTGTGTGTGTGTGTCTGTGTGTCTGTGTGTTTGTGTGTGTGTATGTGTGTGTGTTGACTTTTAATTAATTCAACACTTCACCCTTGGAACATTGGTCTCCTTTCTCAGACACTGTTTATAGCTTAAGGAAATGGTTGCCTCCACCCATACAAACACCAGCTGTGATTCACTTCTCCTATTTGGTTTTTGGATGCTATTTGAAAAACTTTGAATGTTATAGCCATTCATTAAACACTAACCTGGGAAATGATTTTTCCAGCAGATTCCATGGAGAGTCTCTCTCACATGCCCTCCTCCTTCCAGCCATCTCCTGCCAGTTCACTTCATACTGTCCACGTTGCCAACTCTGCCTTACTAAAAGATGACCAAAACACTAATAGTGTAGTCACTGAGGAAACCAGATGTGAATCAGAGTTTCTATTCCTTCCTGATTATCTGATCCTATCCAACTGTGAGACTGGAAGACTACACCATGCCAGGTATGCTTACTTTTGAGATGCAACTGGGCCTTCTAGGATGTTCTACTCTGTTCACAGAGCCAACATTCCCTTTTGCAAAGTCTTTGAGATGTGCTCAAAGCACATAGCCAAATACATCTGTTTAGCAATAATAATTTCTAGTAGATGGGTTTATTCTTATCTCTTTCTTACTATTGCCAAGGACAAGGGCAGATGACTATCAATATCACTATTAAAGATGAAGTAGTATGCTAAATAAAATGAGTTATGGGTTTCAACATTGTGGCTTTCATTTCTTTCTTTTTTAAAAACAGTCTTTTTGTTTGTTTGTTTTAAGCTTTATTTTATGTATGTGAGTACACTTTTGCTCTCTTCAGATACACCAGAAGAGGGCATCAGATCCCATTACAGATGGTTGTGAGCCACCATGTAGTTGCTGGGAATTGAACTCAGGATGCCTGGAATAGCAGAGCTATTAACCACTGAGCTATCTCTCCAGCCCATGGCTTTCATTTGATGAGTATGAAAATACAAGGTTAGTATTTTCATACTCATCTTGTGCTATATAGGATTTAAAGACCCAGCAGACTTTTTGTCTGCACTAAGGAGTTGATATAACTCTGGGTTGTAGAAAGAATAAGTCTCTACAAGTAGAACAAAAAGTGGCATATGACAACTTATAATAGGTACATGTGACTTTTATGTGTGGATGTCTATATATCAATCAAATTTATTTGTTTTTCCTTCAGTCTTTCCACCAGATGTGATAGCTGGTCAAATTCAAACTGCTCATTGGCACAGACTTCATTTGATGACGTTTTTCTTGATGGTCTACAGCCATTTATCTCTAATAATTTGGTCCATCCCTTGCACCATGGGAAAGTATCTCAGGATTTTCCTTCCATAAGGCCTCAGGCTTCTTTAATCTGGAATAGAGAAATCAATGGCCCATCCAGGAACCTCATGTCTTCTTCACCATTGTTGGAATCTTCCTTAAACTCCACAGTTCATGTAGAAGAAAAGCAAGTTTTCTTACTCAGTGGGGTAAAAGAACTAAATATTATGTCTAACACTCCACCTCCTCGTCCTCCTAAGCCAAGTTATCTCTCTGAACGGCGCCAAGATCAGCCCTTGTTGACTGGGCACAGCAGTAGCAAGAAGTCAGGGTATACTATGGTACCAAGAAGAATCTCTCTCTCTGGGTTAGACCACATGGGATCCTGGAAAGGTAAGTGATGGGTGCTAAAATTCAGGAAAAGAATTATGGGCAAAAACTATCCTTTACAACTCCTTATCACACCTTGTGTCCACTAGTAACATTCTTTGTTGAAACCAGTCCAGTCTCCTAAAGAGGCTGAATGTATGGTGAGAGCACACAAAACTCTCCTGTTCCTAGGTACCTGCATTTTCCTTTTGAGCCTAGCCACCAGGAAAGATTCATAGATTGCTACAAATACTGTAAAGGCCTGGAGATCCTGCCTATTGCTAGTCCTTGCCCAGGTTGTAATCTGTTCATCAGAGACTGAGCTGCTGATTTTTGTTTGGTGTCACCTGAGGACATACTTTAGCATGTATGTAGAAGGTCATACGGTTTTGCTTCAACTTGATCCCATTTTCTTCTCTGCCTTTCACCTGCATAATGATCCTGAAGATTGTAGCTCATTTTATTTCTTATCAATTTTGTTAGTTTCATTCCGCATCTCAATGCACACATTCTTTTTAGATCCTGACTGGCTATATATAATTCTTTTTTTTTTCCTCTTTATTAGATATTTTCTTCATTTACATTTCACATGTTATCCAGAAATTTTCCCTTACCCTCCCGCATCCCCGCCCTGCTCCCCTACCTACCCACTCCCACTTAATGGCCCTGGCGTTCCCCGGTACTGGGGCATATAGAGTCTGTATGACCAAGGGGCCTCTCCTCCCAATGATGGCCAACTAGGCCATCTTCTTCCATATATGCAGCTAGAGACATGAGTGCAGGGGGAACTAGTTAGTTCATGTTATTCTTCCACCTAGAGGGTTGAAGACCCCTTCCGCTCCTTGGGTACTTTCTCTAGCTCCTTCCTTGGGAGTCCTGTGTTCCAACTAATAGATGACTGTGAGCATCCACTTCTGTGTTTACCAGGCACTGGTATTGCCTCCCACAAGACAGCTATATCAGGTCCCTTTCAGCATTATCTTGCTGGCATATGCTATAGTGTTTATTTTGGTGGCTGATTATGGGAGAGATCCCTGGCAGCCACCATCACTGGTTGGTCCATCCTTTTGATTCAGCTTCAAACATGATCTCTGTAACTCCTTCAGTGTGTGCTTTGTTCTTTATTCTAGGAAGGGGCAAAGAGATCACATGTTGAACTTCATTCTTCTTGAGATTCATGTGTTTATTAAGTTGTATCTTGGGTAGTCTAGGCTTCTGGGCTAGTATCCACATATCAGTGAGTACATGTTATGTGAGTTCTTTTGTGATTGGGATACCTCACTCAGGATGACACCCTCCAGATCCATCCATTTGCCTAGGAATTTCATATAGTCATTGTTTCTAACAGCTGAGTAGTACTCCATTGTGTAAATGTACCAAATTTTTTGTATCCATTCCTCTGTGGAGGGACATCTGGGTTCTTTCCAGCTTCTGGCTATTATGAATAAGGCTGCTATGAACATAGTGGAACATGTGTCCTTATAACCAGATGGAAACTCTTCAGGGTATATGCCAAGTAGAGGTATTGCTGGATCTTCCGGTAGTACTATGTCCAATTTTCTGAGGTACCGCCAGACTGATTTCCAGAGTGGTTGAACAAGCTTGCAGTCCCACCAACAGTGGAGGAGTGTTCCCCTTTCTCCACATCCACGCCAGCATCTGCTGTCACCTGATTTTTTGATCTTAGCCATTCTTACTGGTG
>CACVCL010032505.1:0-16106 GCA_902729485.2 Mus minutoides | reverse complement strand
AGGAAGAACTCAAATTATCACTATTTGCAGATGATATGATAATATATATAAGTGACCCCAAAAACTCCACCAGAGAACTCCTAAACCTGATAAACAGCTTTAGTGCAGTAGCTGGATATAGAATCAACTCAAACAAATCAATGGGCTTTCTCTATACAAAGGATGAACTGGCTGAGAAAGAGATCAGGGAAACATCACCCTTCACAATAGTCACTAACTGTATAAAATATCTTGGTGTGACTCTTACGAAGGAAGTGAAAGATTTGTATGACCAGAACTTCAAGTCTCTGAAGAAAGAAAGTGAGGAAGATCTCAGAAGATGGAAGGATCTCCCAGGCTCATGGATTGGCAGAATCAATATAGTAAAAATGGCTATCTTGCCAAAAGCTATCTACAGATTCAGTGCAATTCCCATCAAAATTCCAACTCAATTCTTCAAGGATCTAGAAAAGACAATTAGCAAGTTCATCTGGAATAACAACAAACCTAGATTAGCAAAAACTCTTCTCAACAATAAAAGAACCTCTGGTGGAATCACCATGCCTGACCTCAAGGTGTACTACAGAGCAATCGTTATAAAAACTGCATGGTACTAGTACAGCAACAGACAGGTAGATCAATGGAATAGGATCGAAGACCCAGAAATGAATCCACACACCTATGGTCACCTGATCTTTGACAAGGGAGCTAAAACTATCCAGTGGAGAAAGGATAGCATTTTCAACAAATGGTGCTGGCACAACTGGCGGTTATCATGTAGAAGACTGGGAATTGACCCATTCTTATCTCCTTGTATGAAGGTAAAGTCTTAGTGGTTGAAGGATCTCCACATAAAAACAGAGACATTGAAACATATAGAGGAGAAAGTGGGGAAAAGCCTCTAAGATATGGGCACTGGGGAAAAATTCCTGAATAGAACAGCAATGGCTTGTGCTGTAAGAGCCAGAATTGACAAATGGGACCTCATAAAGTTGCAAAGCTTCTGTAAGGCAAAAGATACTGTCAATAAGACAAAAGGGCCACCAACAGATTGGGAAAGGATCTTTACCAATCCTAAATCGGATAGGGGACTGATATCCAATATATATAAAGAACTCAAGAAAGTGGACACCAGAAAATCAAATATCCCCATTAAAAAGTGGGGCACAGAGTTAAACAAAGAATTCTCAACTGAGGAATACCGAATGGCTGAGAAGTACCTGAAAAAATGTTCAACATCCTTAATCATCAGGGAAATGCAAATCAAAACAACCCTGAGGTTCCACCCCACACCAGTAAGATTGGCTAAGATCAAAAAATCAGGTGACAGCAGATGCTGGCGTGGATGTGGAGAAAGGGGAACACTCCTCCACTGTTGGTGGGACTGCAAGCTGGTTCAACCACTCTGGAAATCAGTCTGGCGGTTCCTCAGAAAATTGGACATAGTACTACCGGAAGATCCAGCCATACCCCTACTTGGCATATATCCAGAAGAGTTTCCATCTGGTTATAAGGACACATGTTCCACTATGTTTATAGCAGCCTTATTCATAAAAGCCAGAAGCTGGAAAGAACCCAGATGTCCCTCAACAGAGGAATGGATATAAAAAATTTGGTACATTTACCCAATGGAGTACTACTCAGCTATTAGAAACAATGAATATATGAAATTCTTAGGCAAATGGATGGATCTGGAGGGTGTCATCCTGAGTGAGGTAACCCAATCACAAAAGAACTCACATAACATATACTCACTGATATGTGGATACTAGACCAGAAGCCTAGACTACCCAAGATACAATTTACTAAACACATGAATCTCAAGAAGAATGAAGTTCAAAATTTGGTCTCTTTGCCCCTTCCTAGAATTAAGAACAAAGCACACACTGAAGGAGTTACAGAGATCATGTGTGAAGCTGAATCAAAAGGATGGACCAACCAGTGACGGTGGCTGCTAGTGATCCTTCCCATAATCAGCCACCAAAATAAACACTATAGCATATGCCAGCAAGATAATGCTGAAAGGGGTCTGACATAGCTGTCTCATGGGAGGCTATACCAGTGCCTGGCAAACACGAAAGTGGTTGCTCACAGTCAGCTATTAGTTGGAACACAGGACTCCCAAGGAAGGAGCTAGAGAAAGTACCCAAGGTGCTGAAGGGGTCTTCAACCCTATAGATGGAAGAATAACATGAACTAACTAGTCCCCCCTGCGCTCATGTCTCTAGCTGCATATATGGAAGACTATGGCCTGGTTGGCCATCATTGGGAGGAGAGGCCCCTTGGTCATACAGACTTTATATGCCCCAGTACAGGGGTACGCCAGGGCCATTATGTGGGAGGGTGTGGGTAGGGGAGCAGGGCGGGGATGCAGGAGGCTAAGGGGAAATTTCTGGATAACATTTGAAATGTAAATGAAGAAAATATCTTTAATAAAAGGAAGAAAATCATCAATTTGTTTACAGAAGAGCTACACAGAAGGCATTGGAGAGGGAAGACAGTTAATGGAATATGTACTTGAAGTCATCATGTCTGAACCACTAAAGTTTAGTTTAACAATAATTTTAGATCTTGTTGGAAGGTCATAGAAACACTTCAGATTTATAAAAACAAAATGAATACAAAACACACAAGAATCAATTAATAAACAGAAAATTAGGTAAAGTGAGATATAAATATGGATATACACATTGTAAAGTGAAAGAGAAAGTTTTCTAAATCTTCATTTATTCTCTTTTTTTTCAGAGAAAAGTAATTCATATTTATTTTTACTTATTTTTACATATTCATTACCTCCCTCCCACAACATGTCTCCCAATATATCACTCCTCCTCTGAGCAGGCTAGGGTAGGGGCCTTCCTAGGTATCTTCCCACACCCAAGTTCAAGTGTCTCATGAATGACCTGTTATTTCTTGGCCATTACCTCAGTCTCTGATTCACACCCAATCCATGCATTTCTTGAAGACAATGGATGGGTTACTGTCCCTATTGCTTCACTGGGGTGTCTGCCTGTCCACAGGAGTCAGCCTCCAAAGGAACCATTTCTTCATTGCTGTGAGTCAAAGCTGGATGCCTCTGTGATTCTTGTGCACCTCTTTTATATCAGGTCTTGTTTCTTCCTTCTTTGTTCATTTTTCTACTTGTAAATATCCAGTTAGACCAGCACCACATATAGAAAATTCCTCATTTTTCTTCAGGCTACAGTTTGCACCTTCTTTAGAAAAATCAAATGTTCATATGGGTGTGGTTTAATTCTGGACATGTTATTTGATTGCACTGACAAACATGTCTTTTTCTGTACAAATATCATGAATCTTTTTTTTTTCTTTTTCTAATTTTTTATTAGGTATAATCTTCATTTACATTTCAAATGATATCCTGAAAGTCCCTTATACCCTCCCCCCTGTGACTCCCCTTCCCACCCACTCCCATGTCTTGGCCCCAGTGTTCCCCCATAAATATATATATTTATGACTACTGCTCTGTAGGACAGCTTGAGTTCAGGGACTGTGATTCCCCACAAAATTCCTTTACTATTCAGAAATATTATGGCTATCCTGGTTGTTTTGTTGTTCTATATGATGTCAAGTATTACTATTTCAGGTTCTGTAAAAAAAAAATGTGTTGGAATTTTGATTGGGATTGCATTGAATATAAATTGCCTTTGTTAAGATGGCCATTTTCACTAGGTTAATCCTTCCCATTAATAGGCTGGGAATATGTTCCATCTTCTGATGGCTTCTCTAGTATCTTTTTCAGGAATGTGAAGTTCTTTTCATACAGACCTTTCACATGCTTGGTTAGATTTAAACCAAATATTTTTTAAATTTAATGGCTATTGTACAGGGTGTTGTTCAACTAATTTCTTTCTCGGCCTGTTTATCAGTTTTATAAAGGATGGCTACTGATAACTTTCACTTAATTTTGTATACAGCAACATTTCTGAAGCTGTTTTCAGCTACTGAAATTTTGGGGTGGAATTTTGTGGGTTCCTATTTATACTATCATATCATTAACAAATTGTAATACAGTTACTTCTTTTCCAATTTGTATCCACTTGATCTCCTATAGTTGTCTTATTGCACTGGCTAAAACATCATGTTCTATATGAGTAGAACAAAGAGAGTGTGCAGCTTGGTCTTGTAGCTGAATTGCTTTAAGTTTGCCTCCATTTAGTTTGATGTTCACTATTTATTCCTTTATATTTATTTGATTGGATTTTGGTATATGCCTTGTATCCCTAATCCCTCTTATACTTTTAATATGAAAAGTTGTTGGAGTTTGTCAAAGGCTTTTTCAGAAGCTAGTGAGATGATGTGATTTTTTTCAGTTTGTTTAGATGGTACATTACATAGATGGATTATTTATATTGAATAATCTTTGCATTACTTTTATGAAGACTACGTGATTATAGTGGATGCTATTTTTGATGTGTTTCTGAATTGGATTTGTGGCTATTTTTTGAGTATTTTTGAATCAATGTTCATAAGAGAAATCAGTTTCAATTTCTCTTTCTTTATTGTATCTTTGTTTGATTTAGTTACTAGAATGACTGGGAGTTCATGAATGATTTTTCCAATGTTTCTTCTGTTTCTTATTTAGGGAATAGTTTGAGGATTCTGTGAAGTCTTTTAGAATTCTTCTGCACTATTACAACTTTGTTCTTGCCTTTTTTAGAGGAGTGCATATTGGAAGATGTATAATGACTGTCTCTCTTTTCATTTAGGGGATATAGGCAGTTGTCATCCTTTACTTGATGTTGATTTTACTTTGGTAAGTGAAAATTGTCCATTTCATTAAGATTTTCCAACTTTATCATATGCAGGCTTTTGAATTTAAACAATTTTTTAAATTCCCTTGGTATCTTTGTTTTATCTCTTTTTTCATTTCTGATATTGTCCATTTTGTACCATCTCTATTCTTTTAGTTAGTTTGACTAAGGGTTTTCTTTCTTATTAATTTTCTTACTTAACTAGATCTTGGCTTTTGTGATTTTTTTGTATGGTTTTCTGTGTTCTTAACTAATTGACTTCATTCTTGGTTTGGAATAGTCCCTGCTTTCTACTCCTCTTAGGTGAACTTACTTCTTACTTTTCTAGAATTTTCAGTTGTACTTTTAAACTACTGTTATAAGTATATTCTAATTTCTTTATGGAGGCACTTAGTCCTATGTACTACTTTACTCTTAGCAGTGCTTTCATTTTGTTCCATGAATTTGGGAGTGTTGTACCTTCATTTTCAAAAATTCTAGAAAGTCTTTAGTTTTTTTTTCTCTGTTTCTTCCCTGGCCCCTGTATCATTGAGTAGATGATATGCATAGTTGTTTAATTTTAATGAATGCATAGGGTTTCTGGTGCTTCTGCTGTTGCTGAAGTCCAGGTTGAATACATATTGGTTTGATAAGATACAAGGAACAATTTCAATATTCTTTTATATGTTGAGGTTGCTTAGTGACTGACTGTATCATTAATTTTAGGGAAGTATCCATGAGATGCAAAAAAGAAGGTATATTCTTTTGTGTTTGGATTAAACACTATACAAATACTTGTTAGGTCTGGCCCTAATCACGTTTTAAGTGATAACTAAACAGCATAATTTGTATAAAAATTATTAAGATAACAATAGACTCAGTCCCAAATTCATACAATTTTAAGACATAATTATACTGAGATTCTTTACAAAATACATCTGGATTCTTCCACATAAATGGGACGGTTTGACTTGGAGATAATTCCCAAAATTTAGGGTCAAGGGATTTTAATTGAGAGAATCATACACCTTGTTATTGTCAGGATTTTGCTGACTCTAAGTTAACATAGTTGTAACTTAGGATTTTGTAAAATACAAGTGATGTCACTCATAAGAATAGGTTTTATGGCCAAAATGCAGTGCTCAATATTTAGGAAAAAGAGTCTGGAATAAATCAAACCCTAAATTTTTGGAGATATGGGCATTACCATCAGACAAAAAAAAAATCAACAGGTTGGGAAATTACATTCTTCCTCACCTTCCTGAAAGAGCACCTCTGTATATTATTCCACTGAAGAGGTAAACAATGTGTTTAACATTGCTGTATATTCTCGTGTACATTTGAGTATACAATGTCTTTTTTGCCTTTTGCATTTCTCTGTCTGTCTGTCTGTCTGTCTGTCTGTCTATCTGTCTATCTCTCTGTGTCTGTGTCTGTCTCTGTCTGTGTCTGTCTGTGTCTGTCTCTCTGTGTCTGTCTCTCTGTCTCTGTCTCTCTCTCTGCGTATACATATATATTTATGTCTCAGTGCAATTGTGATTACTTGCCCTTATTCCTGCTACAGAACGGAGGTAGAAGTTGGGGAGGAATCAGTTTTCTCCTTCAACCATGAGTTTCAGGAAACAAACTAAGATTGTAAACTAAAACTATGTAAAATAAATTAATAAAAGAGTCTAAAACTGTCAGTGATATTGATTTGCTTTAGCCATCTATTCCAGGGTCTGTGACCTATTCTGAAATGGGACTGCAATGGTTATGTTTGCTTTGCCAGGGTATGGAACTATTAGGAGTTGTAGCTTTTTGGAGTAATTGTGTCACAGTGTCCATGGCTTTAATACCCTAGTACTAGCTGCCTGTAAATCAGACTTTAATCACAGGCCTGAAATGAAGATGTAGACCTCTAAGCATCTCCTACACTATGCCTGGCTAGATGCTGGCATGCACCCACTGGATTATACTGTGCTGAATATCAGGACCTGCAGGCCATCTCCAATTAAATGTTGTCTTTATAAAAGTTGTCTTGGCCATGGTGTCTGTTCACAGCAATAAAACCCTAAATAAGACAGAAAATAATACCATTATTGGAGAAAACTAAATTTTTCTTTGCAAATGAGGGTCAGTTGCTGATAACCTCTTGGTTACAGATGAGACCCTGTATTTATTTCCTCCTGTCAGTGCTGGAACCCCATCTGGTTTGATCATGTATACAGCCTGTGCATGTTAGCACAGATCTGAGAATTTGTATTGCATCATTCCCATTGATGCTCTTTTCTTGGAGTCATCCATCACCTCTAGCTTTTAAAGTCATTCTACCTCCTCTTCAGCATAAGTCACTGAACCCTGGCCAGACAGTTCAATGAAAATATTAATGGGATCCTTGAGTCATGTATGCTTCTCTATTATCTACAACTCTCTGCACAATATCCAGTTTTGTACACCAATATTCTTGAGTGTAATCTAGTTACTATCTTATAGTATCAAATTTAGAGCACAGTAACATAGGACATTTTCATTGCTTCGATAATTTTGTCTTTACTCTGAAATAGTACTTGTTACAAGCAGAAGTATATTACAGACATAACAAGAAGATAGTAAGGATAAATGAATGTTTTCAACGAACATTTTTGCAAGTAAAACTTGGAAATAAACCTGATCATCTTGCAGTTTTTGATATCAGTAGTCATTCTTTATGAAATTTGTTAAAAAAATAGAAAGGTATCAAGTTTTTATGTAGTCTCTTGATAGATTGTTGAAGATACCGAAAGCACTTTTCAGTAAAATTGTAATTGATTTAATTCTGTTTTTAAAGCAGATATATAAAATGGTCTCTATTAAAAAATAGACCTCTCAGCAGTAAGCATTGTAGCCTCTGCCTTCTCCACAGTGCTGATTTTGTCCACTCTGTTTTGTCATATGTATGAGAAGTGAGGCTTTGGAGAACTGGTTTCTTTGTGGAATCAGGATGTATATTTCCACCAAAGTTCACCAAATTACAACAAACAGTAAGTGAAGGATGTGACACAAGTACTCTGTGACAAAGGCTTTGAGGTCAGATTAAAACTCAGCATCTTTGAAAATGGGGTGACATATCACAAAAGCTCATACTCTTGCTCTGATTGCAGCACATTCAAAAATTTCTAGCCACTTAGAAAATATTCCAGACATTTTCTGAGTCTTCTCAAGGAAAATTTCAGGCAAGGGCTGCCTACTGACTTCAGGAATTGCAATGAATATACACAAAAACTCAAGAAGCTTTCCTTTATTTTTTTAACTTTTATTAGATATTTTCTTCATTTACATTTCAAGTGTTATCCAGAAAGTTCCCTATACTCTCCCTGCTCCCCTACCCATCCGCTCCCACCCCTTGGCCCCGGAGTTCCCCTGTATTGGGGCATATAAAGTCTGCATAACCAAGAGGCCTCTTTTCCTACTGATGGCCAACTAGGCCATCCCCTTCTATATATGCAGCTAGAGACACGAGCCCAGGGGGTACTAGTTAGTTCATGGTTATTCTTCCACCTATAGGGTGGAAGACCCCTTCAGCTCTTTTGGTACTTTCTCTAGCTCGTTCTTCCTTGGGAACCCTGTGTTCCATCTAATAGCTGACCGTGAGCTTCCACCTCCATGTTTGCCAGGCATTGGTATATTTTCCCCCTATACAGCTATATCCGGGCCCTTTCAGCACCATCTTGCTGGCATATGCTATAGTGTCTATGTTTGGTGACTGATTGTGGGATTGATCCCTGGCAGCCGCAGTCTTTGGCTCCATCCTTTGGATTCAGCTTGACAAATGCTCTCTTTAACTCTTTCAATGTGTGCTTTGTTCTTAATTCTAGGAAGGGATGACGTGTTCACATTTTGATCTTCCTTCTTCTTGAGTATCATGTGTTTAGTAAATTGTATCTTGGGTAGTCTAGGTTTCTGGGCTAATATCCACATATCAGTGAGTACATGTTATGTGAGTTCTTTTGTGAATGGGTTACTTCACTCAGGATGATGGCCTCCAGATCCATCCATTTGCCTAGGAATTTCATAAATTTATTGTTTTTAATAGCTGAGTAGTACTCCATTGTGTAAATATACCAATTTTTTTGTATCCATTCCTCTGTTGAGGGACATCTGGGCTCTTTCCAGTTTCTGGCTATTATGAAGAAGGCTGCTATGAACATAGTGGAACAAGTGTCCTTATTACCAGATGGAATATCTTCTGGATATATGACCAGTAGAGGTATTGCAGAATCTTCCGGTAGTACTATGTACAATTTTCTGAGGAACCGCCAGACTGATTTCCAGAGTGGTTGAACCAGCTTGCATTCCCACCAACAATGGAAGAGTGTTCCCCTTTCTGCACATCCATGCCAGCAACTGTTGTCACCGGAATTTTTGATATTGGCCATTCTTACTGGTGTGAGGTGGAATCTCAGGGTTGTTTTGATCTGCATTTCCCTGATGATTAAGGATGTTGAGCATTTTTTCAAGTGCTTCTCAGCCATTCGGTATTCCTCAGTTGAGAATTCTTTGTTTAACTCTGTTCCCCACTTTTTAATGGGGATATTTGATTTTCTGGTGTCCACCTTCTTGAGTTATTTATATATATTAGATATCAGTCCCCTATCTGATTTAGGATTGGTAAAGATCCTTTCCCAAAGGGCCCGTTGGTGGCCCTTTTGTCCTGTTGACAGTATCTTTTGTCCTACAGAAGCTGTGCAACTTTATGAGGTCCCATTTGTCAATTCTTGATCTTACAGCACAAGCCTTTGCTGGTTTGTTCAGGAATTTTTCCCCAGTGCCCATATCATCGAGACATTTCCCCACTTTCTCCTCTATAAGTTTCAGTGTCTCTGGTTTTATGTGGAGGTCCTTCAACCACTTAGACTTGACCTTAGTACAAGGAGATAAGAATGGATCAATTCCCAGTCTTCTACATGATGGCTGCCAGTTGTGGCAGCACCATTTGTTGAAAAGGCTATCTTTTTTCCACTGGATAGTTTTAGCTCCCTTGTCAAAGATCAGGTGACCATAGGTGTGTGGATTCATTTCTGGGTCTTCAATCCTATTCCATTGATCTACCTGTCTGTTGCTGTACCAGTACCATGCAGTTTTTGTTACAATTGCTCTGTAGTACAGCTTGAGGTCAGGCATGGTGATTCCACAAGAGGTTCTTTTATTGTTGAGAAGAGTTTTCACTAGTCTAGGTTTTTTGTTATTCCAGATGAACTTGCTAATTTTCTTTTCTAGATCCTTGAAGAATTGAGTTGGAATTTTGATAGGGATTGCATTGAATCTGTAGATAGCTTTTGGCACGATAGCCATTTTTACTATATTGATTCTGCCAATCCATGAGAATGGGAGATCCTTCCATCTTCTGAGATCTTCCTCAATTTCTTTCTTCAGAGACTTGAAGTTCTTGTCATATGAATCTTTCACTTCCTTCGTAAGAGTCACTCCAAGATATTTTATATTGTTAGTGGCTATTGTGAAGGGTGATGTTTCCCTGATCTCTTTCTCAGCCAGTTCATCCTTTGTATAGAGAAAGACCATCGATTTGTTTGAGTTAATTCTATATCCAGCTACTGCACTAAAGCTGTTTATCAGGTTTAGGAGTTCTCTGGTGGAGTTTTTGGGGTCACTTATAGAAGCTTTCCTAAACATGAGGATGTCAAGTACTTAGGAAATCCTGAGGATACTTCCTTGTCCAAAAGTCACGTTGAATGACAACTCTTCTCCATCCCTGGGAATGCCCCTACTTGCTGGTCCTAACCATCTACTTCCTCATTGTTCTTCCAAAAGAATTAAATGAGGCCACATAAAGGGTGAGTCTTTAATTCCTGAGGTCCACATTTTAGAAAGATAAAACTAATATCTGCCAGTTTCACTCTGACCTCCACACAGGTGGTAGAACATTGCAACAAAAGAAATAAAGGTAGAGACAAACACATTCTACCTTCATATGTTAACTAGATCATTTACCAATAATTAAAATATTTATGAAGATTTCTATAGATAGAGAACTTAGAATGTTATCAGTAAAGAAACTAGCAGCAATTAAGCAAGAAGAGAAACCTAACAAATTGAGAGTGGTTCTGACATCCCAGCACTGAGCTACACTCACACTACAGCAAGAAAAGGACATAAAAGGGCAATGCAATGTT
The DNA here is from genome assembly GCA_902729485.2 of Mus minutoides. Taxonomy (NCBI): domain Eukaryota; kingdom Metazoa; phylum Chordata; class Mammalia; order Rodentia; family Muridae; genus Mus; species Mus minutoides. The sequence goes on along the minus strand of CACVCL010032505.1, from coordinate 5,224 downwards.
CTGAGCCTCTGAGTAGTCAACACTCAGTTTCCTTGAGTTACTGTCTTATGGTATAAATAGCATTTAGGATAATAATACAAGAAATTTGAAACCAGGTGAACACAATCAATATTTCTTGCACTAAAATTATACTGTATAGATACATAAAATTACCTGTTAAAACATGAACAATGTTTTCAGATAATAATCATAAGTATTTTGATCTTATACATAACCAGTAAACAGAATTCATATGAAAATGTAAATGTACTTGTTTCTTGTGGGGGACACTAAATGGTATGGAACAATCACAAAGGACATAAAAAATCATTTTTGACAATCATGTGAGGAGTGGACAGTGTAGGATTTGGTAGGGAATGATGGCTAAAGAGAGAAACACCTGATAGAGAAGACTGGAACTAAGAGACTTGTCAGGGTGAGGTATAAACCTTATGTGATGAAAACTCTCTATAATCTACAAAGTTCAACCCTAGAGAAGATTACTAGTAGCAAGGTATACATAGCCTGAAATAGCAATCTTTGTAATAACTCAAACGTCCAGTGGAGGGAAAGGAACACCAACATATCTCCCAAAACTTCAACCAAATTTTTCCTGCTAGCAGGAAATGCCAGTGTAAAAGTGGCATAGAAATTTTGAGATTGACCAACCTATGATTGATCCCACAACCAGATGCTTGGTAGCCTAAAGACCTATGATAGAAAAAAGTGATACTGGCAAAACACTGAAATAATGAAATGAATCCTAATAATGTTATGCTATTCTCATAGACAGGACCCTAGCATACTAGCCATTAGAAAAGATTCATTCAGATTAAGATTAGAATTTATGAAAGAACCAGATCCATACATTATTGAGGTATCGGAGAATCCTTCAGAAGATGCAAAAGAAGGATTGAAGTAGGCAGAGGGCTTAAGGACACTATAAGAAAATATCCCACAGAATAATCTTACCAGGGCACAAAGTGGATAACAGAGACTGAAATAACAATCTAAGAAATGACACTGTACTACTGTACTAAGACTTCTGAGCACATACCAAGGTTGTTTATCTTGTAGGTTTTCCAGGACTCCTAAAAGTATGATAGAAAAATTTCCTTAACCAATTGCATATTGTGAGACCATTTCTTTCTACTATGTTGCCCCATTCAGTCTTGATTGGTACTAGTCTTATTGCAACTTGCTATTCTATCTTTAGTTGTTATTACTGGAAGCCTCGTTTTTTTCTGAATAAAAAAGTGGAAACCGTGATGCCAACTAAAGGGAATGCAGGGGGTGTAAAAACTGGGAGAAAAGGACAAAATGGAACCTGTTTTCTGGATAGATTTTATGAGAAAAAAGGAAAGAAAGCAGAGAATAAAAAATAGAAGTTGAAGGTGGTCTACAGTTAGAACCTGGACTTAAAACCAACCTAGTCTCCATAGGATACTATCAAAAATTCAACTAATAAAAATAATTTAATCTGGATGGAGAGATAGGTCATTGATTAAGAGTATGACTGCTTTTTCCATAGGTTGTGTTCAAATCCCAGCAACCATATGATGACTTAGAAATTATCTTTAATGGGGTCTGATACCCTCTTTTGCTATATATATGTATATGTATATTTGAAAAAAATATTTCACCAAGAAAGAAAAAATAATTCAACCTATACCACAGGGTCACATCAGAAAATGATTATCTGTAGGAAACCTTTCCTGAAAAAAATGTTTTCTTTCTTTAGATTCACTTAATGCACATAAGACAGAGACATGAAGAGAGCCCTAAAAATTTAAACATGGGATTTAATTCCAAAATTTTCTGATTCATATCAATAGTATTAAGTTTAAAATAACACATTCACCATTTATGTATGGACAACTGAATACTGACTACAGTTTTAGTAATATTAAGAAAAGTGTAGCTGGGCATTGTGGCTCACACCTTTAATCCCAGCACTCAGGAAGCAGAGGCAAGCAGATTTCTGAGTTTGAGGCCAGCCTGGTCTACAAAATGAGTTCCATGACAGCCAGGGCTACACAAAGAAACCCTGTCTCGAAAAACCAAAAAAAAAAAAAAAAAAAAAAAAAAAAAGTGTATGGTTGCAGCCAATCCTCTTCTACAAGGCACAATAGTGAAATAGTGCTGAAAGAGAGTGAGTTTCCCACAAAGCAAGACAAGCCTGCAAGTGCAGCTAAGAACACCACTGAGGATGAGAAGAACCCACCCAGAACTGTCAGGACACAGGACCAAGGAGTAGGCTGGAAGAGGAGCCTTCTGGGTTTCCATCTGCTCCCAGAGCTTATTCTGTGCCACAAAGCTACCTACACAAATGCCACCAGGAGTGAACTGGTCTTCCAAAAGTGCAGACAAGCCTGTAAGCTCAGGTAAGACCACCACATCTCTTCAAATTTCTGGCCCAATAGGCACCCTCCCAGAGCCATCAGGACACAGGAACCAAGGATTAGCTGGGGACAGGATCTTTGGTTTCTGTCTGCACCAGAAAACTGACCCTTTGCCACAGCTCTCCATACTTAAATTCCTCCAGGAGAGCATTGATCTAGCAAGAGTACAATCACAGAGGCTTGCAGGAGGGACAAGCCACAGACAGTGACAGAAAGGCAAGGTAACACTAGAGATAACTGGATGGTGAAAGACAAGGGCAAGAATATAAGCAACAGAAACAGAGGCCAGATTATATCATCAGAACCCACTTCTTAAACCACAGTGAACCTAGATTACCCTAACACACCAGAAAAGCAATACTGATTTAAAATCATGTCTCATGATAATGATTAGAGGACTTTAAGAAGGACATGAATAATTCCCTTAAAGAAATAATAGAGAACACAGGAAAACAGGTAGAAAGACTTAAAGAGGAAACACAAAAGTCCCTTGAAGAATTACAGGAAAACACAACCAAACAGGTGAAGGAACTGAACAAAACCAAGAATTTAAAAAGATAAGTAGAAACATTAAAGAAATCACAAAGGAAGACAACACTGAAGACAGAAAACCTAAGAAAGAGATCAGGAGTCATAGATGAAAGACTCACCAACAGAATACAAGAGATAAAAGAGAGACTCTGAGGTGCAGATGATACTATAGAAAACATTGACAAAAGAGGCAAAGAAAGTGCAAAATGCACAAAGCTCCTAACCCAAAACATGCAGGAAATCCAGGACAAAATGAGAAGATCAAATCTAAGGAAAAATAGCTATAGAAGAGAGTAAAGATTACCAACTTAAAGGGACAGTAAAAATCTTCAACAAATTCTAGAAGAAAACTTTCCTAACCTAAAAAAATAGATGCCAATGAATATACAAGAAACTTACAGAACTCTCAATAGAATGGACCAAAAAAGAAATTCCTCCCATCACTTAATAGTCAAAACCCCATATGCACAAAACAAAGATAGAATATAAAAAGCAGTAAGGGAAAAAGTCAAGTAAAATATAAAGACAGACCTATCAAAATTACATTACAGTTCTCACCAGAGGCTATGAAAGTTAGAAGATCCAGGGAAGATCTCTTACATACATACCCTAAGTAAACAAAAATGCCAGCCCAGATTACTGCATGCAGCAGAACTTGCAATTGCCATACATGGAGAAACCAAAATATTCACTGAAAAAATCAAATTTACAAAGTATCTTGCCACAAATCCAGCCCTAAAAATGATAACATATGGAAAATGCACACACAAGAAGGGAAAAACTACATGCTAGGAAAAGCAATAAAAAACTTTCTTTCTACAAACCCAAAAGAAGATAATCAAACAAATATAAAAATAACATCAAAAGTAACAAGAAGCAGCAATCACTATTTCTTCTTTTTTTTATTAGATATTGTCTTAATTTACATTTCAAATGCTATCCCAAAAGTTCACTCTCACCTCCCCCTGCCCTACTCCTCTGCCCACCCACTCCCACTTCTTGGCCCTAGCATTACCCTGTATTGGGGCATATAAATTTTGCAATACCAAGGGGCCTCTCTTCCCAATGATGGCCCACTAGGCCATCTTCTGCTACATATGCAGCTAGAGGCACAAGCTCTGGGGGTTCTGGTTAGTTCATATTGTTGTTCCTCTTCTAGGGTTGCAGACCCCTTCAGCTCCTGGGGTTCTATCTCTAGCTTCTCCATTGTGGGCCCTGTGTTCCATCATATAGATGACTGTGAGAATCCACTTCATATTTGCAAGGCACTGGCATAGCATCATATGAGACAGCTACATAAGGTCCATTCATCAAACTCTTGCTTTCCTATGCAAGAGTGTCTGAGTTTAGTGACTGATTATGGGATGGATCACCAGGTGGGGTAGTCTTCGGATGGTCCATCCTTTCATCTTAGTTCTAAACTTTGTCTCTGTAACTCCTTTCATGGGTATTTTGTTTCCTATTGAAAGGAGGAATGAAGTATCCACATGTTGGTCTTCCTTCTTGATTTTCATGTATTTTGCAAATTGTATCTTGGGTATTCTAAGTTTCTGGAGTAATATCCACTTATCAATGAGTACATAGCCACTGACTTATTTTGTGATTCAGTTACCTCACTAAGGATGATATCCTCTAGATGCATCCATTTGCCCAAGAATTTAATAAATTCATTTTTTAGTAGCAGAATAGTACTCCATTGTGTAAAAGTACCAAGTTTTCTGTATCCATTCCTCTGTTGAAGGACATCTGGGTTCTTTCCAGCTTCTGGCTATTATGAATAAGGTTGCTATGAACATAGTGGAGCATGTGTCCTTTTTACCAATTGGAACATTTTCTGGGTATATGCCCAGGAGAGTTATTGCTGGATTCTCCAGTAGTGCTATGTCCAATTTTCTGAGATAACACCAGACTGACTTCCAGAGTGGTTGTACAAGCTTGCAATCCAACCAGCAATGGAGTACTGTTCCTCTTTCTCTACATCATCGCCAGCATCTGCTGTCACCTGAATTTTTCATCTTAGCCATTCTTACTGATGTGAGGTGGACTCTCAGGTTTGTTTTGATTAGCATTTCCCTGATGATTAAGGATGTTGAACATCCTTTCCTCTGAGCCCAGCGGACACACCTAGGGCCTGACCTGTGCTTTGCATACCCCAGGACTTTAAGATCGCATCGGGGTTACGCGTGAGTGGAGTGCAGCAGTGGTTTGGGGAGCAGTGGGCCAGCAGTTGCCTGCAGGGGCGGGATCTGAGAACTCCGCCCCACCGGAGGCTGGGCCTGTCCCAGCCAGAGCACCACCCACCCCGCCATCTC
>CACVCL010032504.1:0-16106 GCA_902729485.2 Mus minutoides | reverse complement strand
GCTGGAAAGAACCCAGATGTCCCTCAACAGAGGAATGGATACAAAAAATTTGGTACATTTACACAATGGAGTACTACTCAGATATTAGAAACAATGAATATATGAAATTCCTAGGCAAATGGATGGATCTGGAGGGTGTCATCCTGAGTGAGGTAACCCAATCACAAAAGAACTCACATAACATGTACTCACTGATATGCGGATACTAGCCCAGAAGCCTAGACTACCCAAGATACAATTTACTAAACACATGAATCTCAAGAAGAATGAAGTTCAAAATGTGGTCTCTTTGCCCCTTCCTAGAATTAAGAACAAAGCACACATTGAAGGAGTTACAGAGATCATATGTGAAGCTGAATCAAAAGGATGGACCAACCAGTCACGGAGGCTGCCAGGGATCCTTCCCATAATCAGCCACCAAAAATAAACACTATTGCATATGCCAGCAAGATAATGCTGAAAGGGACCTGATATAGTTGTCTCGTGGGATGCTATACCAGTGCCTGGCAAACATGGAAGTGGATGCTCACAGTCAGCTATTAGTTGGAACACAGGACTCCCAAGGAAGGAGCTAGAGAAAGTACCCAAGGAGCTGAAGGGGTCTTCAACCCTATAGGTGGAAGAATAACATGAACTAACTAGTTCCCCTTACGCTCATGTCTCTAGCTGCATATATGGAAGAAGATGGCCTATTTGGCCATCATTGGGAGGAGAGGCCCCTTGGTCATAGACTTTATATGCCCCAGTACAGGGGAACGCCAGGGCCATTATGTGGGAGGGGGTGGGTAGGGGAGCAGGCCGGGATGGGGGAGGGTATGGGGAAATTTCTGGATAACACTTGAAATGTAAATGAAGAAAATATCTAATAAAGAGAAAAAAATTAAAAAATAAAAGAATTCTTAATTTAACCTACATCTCCTTCTTTTTATGTAGAGAGCAATTCATTTTCAGCAATTTATCACTACAATTATAGTCTTATTTTATTCGTTTATTTACACACATGCAAACACACACACACACACACACACACACACACACACACACACACACCCGCAGCATTCATCTCTATTTGGAAGTGCATGTGTATCATACAATCATAAATGTATCTATTTGATAACACAGAGTATTAGTATGCTGGTTCCAATAGGTGCCGACATTTTTATCATTTGTTATCTATCTCTTTGCAACTTTTATGTTCCCTTCAAACTAGCTAGAAACAAATCAATATTTATCCTTGTCATGTCTATCAAAGTACTAAGCAGTAAGGCATTGTATATCTTTGATAACAACTACTGACAGTATAGTTGGTAGACTAGTAGTTACTTTTATCCAAGGATAAATCTGGAGTCTTAAAGCTACCGAATATGGTCAGCATATCATGATCCCTGAGAGGAAAAGAAAAAATGAGGGTAAAAACAAACAAACAAAAAAGAACATATGGCTCTATTGATTCACTTTCTCCATCGTAGCCCAATTTTCCAGAAAGTACCAAGAGGTGGAAATCAATGTTCCCAAGGGATATGATTTAGATTCATTATTAAAAAAATTAATTAGGGGGCTGGTGAGATGGATCAGTGGTTAAGAGCACCGACTGCTCTTCCGAAGGTCCCGAATTCAAATCCCAGCAACCATATGGTGGCTCACAACCATCCGTAATGAAATCTGATGTCCTCTTCTGGAGTGTTTGAGGACAGCTACTTACATATAATAAATAAATCTTTAAAACTTAATTATTTGGCCATCTCATATATTGTATTTTGATCATATTCATTTCTCTTCCCTTATATTTTTCCAGGTCTGCTCCCTTCACTGTCTACCCCCCCCCAAAAAAAACCTCATCATAACCAAATGTGTGACCCAAATATTCTTGGGTGTGTGGCTGGCTCCATAGCACCTTCTCACTACACACACTCCTTCTCTGGATTCCTGTGATTCCTGTAATTCCTCTTCTCCATCTGTAACTCTGTTCTCATTGGTGAGTTGCCTCCTCTGCATTGCGTTTTGATTAAATACCCCTTCAGATCTTACAGTGCCTTGTAATTTATTGAACAATTCAGCTGTTTTACTTACACATTCAGCTAGTGTGTGCGGAAACTATTGGAAATCAATCTTATTACCATTTTACTTCTACTTTAAGTTAATATATAAAACATAATTGTATTTCTTTTTTAAATGTTCATCCTCCCAATTTAAATAACTATTCTATCCGTGGACATCTCATAAACATAGCTCATACCTTTCTTTTCTCCACGTGTAATAGTTTTTCTTCTTTGATTTGCAGTCCCAGGTAAATTATTCATATTGATCTTCTGTAGAAGACACTCAGGCATAAGCTATGAAATTTAACATACAGAGTGAGTTGCCCAAATGACTTGGAAACTTATAAGAAATTGGAGTTTTCATTTTAAAAGCAAAAGGAAAAGTATTTAAGGAAAGATTTCATATGACTGCATGCTATAGGAAAAGATTTAGCTTATCTATATTAAATCCAGGTTTTATTTCATTGACATTGATCAAAAAGGGGAAGGCCTAGAAGGTCATCATAACCACTTTCATAGAAAGATTGGTAGGAGTAAAATATACGATAGCTAGGAAAGACACAATTAAGATTATTTATGTTAAGGTTTCAAAACAATATTGCAAATATATAAACACATACAAATAATATATCTCATCTGGGAGAATTCTAGCATGCATCTGTATTTTATGAATAAAATCACCAGAGCACACTTATTACGCCCTAGGCTTTAATAAATTAAGTCACAAATGAGTACAGTGGGAAAAGCCTTTCACTACCAAGGATGGAGACACATGGGAACCTGTTTGCCATAGCAACACACAGAAACGTTTAGTTTCACTTCTTATTCTGATAGAAAATAGTATCACCATTTTAATGTGTGCTTGGTAATAAACAATAAAAGGGGGAGGCTTGAAAGATTGCTCAGTAATTAAGAGAATTCCTGTTCTTGTAGGACAGGTTCCAGTCCAGGCACTCTCATGATGGCTTCCAGTTGCCCTTAACTCCAATTCTCCATGGTCTGACACTCTTTTCTGGTCTCTGCAGGCACTACATACAGGCAAAACACTCAAACACTTAAAATAAAATTAAATCTTTTTAAAATGGGGCTCATAAGGGTGGGAGGGAGATATGGGGGCAATAAAAACCATCAGAATGCCTCATATTGATTAGCATGTCTGTATTGATTGCATTTGCAAAAACCTTTGAATATCTATAGATAAGAGCCTTACCTGAAGTATAAAAATTTTAATGTATATTGTACATTAGACAGATAAGAATAGCAGTATATATTCACAATCAAACATTTAAATAATCTTATGGAGAATACCAAGCCTAATTATCAATACCCAAACATATTAACTATCAAATTTTTTCTGCAAATGCAATATGTATAGATATGTGGATCAGCATGAGGCATTTTAGACAATCTTCACACTTTAAGTGCAGTGTATAAACACATTAATAAGATTTGATGGTGTATGTCCTTTAGATGGTAGTAGACAAGAAAGGCACCTTTATATGTGAAAAAAAATACTGCTATGCTTAAAGTGCACACTAAGTGATCTTTTTATTTTTTTCAAAAACGATTTTTATTAGATTATTTTCTTCATTTACATTTCAAATGCTATCCCAAAAGTCCCCTATACCCTTCCCCTGCCCTGCTCCCCAACCTACCCACTCATGCTTCCTAGCCCTGTCATTCCCCTGTACTAGGGCATATAATCTTCGCAAGACCAAGGGCCTCTCCTCCCAATGATGACCAACCAGGCCATTCTCTGCTACATATGCAACTAGAGACACAGCTCTGGGGGTACTGGTTAGTTCATATTGTTGTTCCTCCCATAGGGTTGCAGACTGATCTTAATAACACAGCAGTTACTTATTTGAGCCTGTATTCTACATCTAATGGAAGAATAGTAGAAGACATCTATGGCTTTTGAAGGTCTGCTGCAGAGTCAAAAGGGAGGCAGCTCTATAAAAGTGAGAACATTGTTTTTAATAGCTGAGTAGTACTCCATTTTGTAAATGTACCATATTTTCTGTATCCATTCCTCTGTTGAGAGACATCTGGGTTGCATCCAGCTTCTAGCTATTATAAATATGCCTACTATGAACATAGTAGAGCATGTGTCCTTATTATATGTTGGAGCATCTTCTGGGTATAAGCCCAGGAGTGGTATAGCTGGGTCTTCAGGTAGTACTATGTCGAGTTTTCTGAGGAACCACCAGACTGATTTCCAGAGTGGTTGTACCAGTTTGCAATCCTACCAGCAATGGCCAGACCCTCAGAGCTCCTGGGGACTGAACCACCAACCAAAGAGTTCACATGTAGGGACCCATGGCTCTGGCCACATTTGTGGCAGAGGATGGCCTTGTTGGACATCAGAGGGAGGAGTGTCCCTTGGGCCTGAGAGGGTTCAATATCCCAGTGTAGGGGAATGCCAGGACTGGAAGGAGGGAGTGGGTGGGAGATCACCCTCATAGAGGAAGGGGGAAAGGGTATGGGAGAGGAGGTTTTCTGGAGGCAGAGACCTGGAAAGGTGATAACATTTGAAATGTAAATAAAGAAAATATCTAATAAAATACTTTAAAAAATAAATCATGGAACCAAAAAAAAAAAAAAGAAAAGAAAAGAAAAGAAACATAGAAAAGAAAAGAAGAAAAAGAAAGAAGTGGAAATAATAACAAAATAAAAACTAGATAAGCAAAAAGTTAATGCTAAATACTGATAAATTACTTTCTAGGATAGTCTAATAAACTAATTTTATTTACTTTTATTAATTTGTTAAACAAACAAAGCTTTGTGAACTAAGGACCTCAGATTAAATATTTCCATACCATTGACTCTGTGCTTTCAAAGCTGTTTTCTGTTTTGTGCTCTTCTGTGAATTTCACTTCGGTGCTTGATACTGCTGATAAATGCATGCATTTAAGTACAATAAAATATAATGAAATAATACATAAAATGACTATATATATATATAATAAGTAGAAATGTTTAAATTTAGTTTAAAAATTTAACTTTTATTTTCCCAACTATTGTTTAAGCTTACTCTTTCGTAATTTTTAGTTGAAGATAAAACTTTTTGAAGACTTTTATTTTCCTATTTATTTATTTATTTATGTGTCTGTATTTATTCATGTGTCTGGCATGTTCCAGAATGTGATTGCCTTCATAGATCAAAAGAGGGAGCGAGATCCCCTAATCCTAGACATAAAGGGAATTATGGGCCACTTGATCAAATTCTGCTCCACTGAAAGAGCAGCAAGTGCTATTAACAACTGAGCCATGACTCCAGCACAGAACATGTGGTTCTTTTGGAGATACTTGTAATCATGTAAAACACACACACACACACACACACACACACACACACACACACACACACATTCTGTAAATGTAACTTTTTACTGACATTATTTTGCTACATGTTAAACAAACATAATGATTTGAAAGCTTCATCCAAATTCATGAATGAAAATACTTCCAAAGAGAATAGTTTACATTTTCATTGCAGTATTCAACAAACATGCCTCTCCTAAAAGATACACACACACACATGTATAAACGTTTAAAAAAGATAACAAGAAACTTGAAATAGATATTTATAAAGAACCTATATATAAATATATAAAACATCTTCTAGTATATGATTTTCTCTTTCCAATTGATACTGGCTTTATAAACCATGCTGAGTATTAGACTCTTCCTGATTTAGCAATAGTATCTAGAGCTATGTAAGTGGAACAACGAGAATAAATCAGTTTTATAGAGAATTAACATGCTGATTCTCATGAAAAACAGTGAATATTTACCTTTTAAAAATTCTTCTGCTGTTTAGAAACATGCTCAGAACTCAAATCAATGTTTGCCTTTATATATTTCTTTTCTATCTCAAATTATCATGAAAAGGATCTTTGCGTACATCCTTTTAATTTTTTTTTTGAGATCTTCATATATTGTATATTTACAACATTATGCCACACTCTTCTCCCCCTCCAATTCCTCCCAGTGTTCTTTCACTCATTCTCAAATCCATAGCTTATTATTCTTTAATTATAATTGTCGCATACATATGATGGTCACTCCTGAAGAATGTTTGTTTAACCAATGTCCTTTTGATAATCCAAGGACAGATGGAAAATTCCACAGCTACTTACTGAATTGCAATGGCAATCCAAAATGGTCCTCAAAAGGGGATTTAAAATTTTGAGAATCTTTGATCACTATGAAATCTCCCATTAAAATCTATTAACCCCCAGTTAACCCTTTCCATATATAGGACCTGTCCTTCACTCTCAAGTTCCATACATTAAATCTGCAGAGAATTATATTTCCAAATGGATTTATTTAAACTGACCACAATACTTGACAACCTCATAGCTCGTTCTGAGGATTTTCTTCTCTCCAGTTCTCTTAGCCTCTCTGAAACTCTGTTGGGAAGTATCCATTGTTGGTTATTACTAATGTATAGCATACCTGCTATGCTACCTTATGAAAATCAAACATAGTTCTGTGTGGTGGGGTACTATAATACTTAAGGCCTTCCAAATAGTGATGGTAGTAGGAATGGAGACATATGCTCTGCTCCACTGACCCAGTTATGCGTTCAAAGACCACTTGCTTGCTGGTATTTCTAGTGTTATTTAATTCATCTTCTGAAGAAAGGTGTCTTAGTTAGGGTTTTACTGCTGTGAACAGACACCATGACCAAGGCAACTCTTATTTAACTGGGGCTGGCTTACAGGTTCAGAGGTTCAGTCCATTATCCTCAAAGCAGGAACATGGCAGCATTCAGGCAATGGTGCGGGAGGAGCTGAGAGTTCTATATCTTCACCTGAAGGCTGTTAGCAGAATACTGACTTCCAGACAGCTAGGTAAGGGTCTTTTATAGCCCACACCCACAGTGACACACCTACTCCAACAGGCCACACCTCCTAATAGTGCCACTCCCTGGGCCAGGCATATACAAACCATCACAAAGCTCATTATTTTATACCCTCCCCCACCACATTCCCATGGCTGCATTTCATTTTGATACTTTTCAGATAACTCACATTTAATCTACCTCATAACTCAGCTACTTCAGTGGCATACAGAACTTTACATTTGTAGAGAGTGGATTGGACATAATTCTTATAACCATTTAACTTGGTTAATGTTAGAAGGTATGTATGTTGTCTTCTAGTGTACGTATTATTTCCAGATATACATAAGTGATCCTTCAAGTCCCTATACATAAAATAGTGTTCTTACCTTTCATTTCTGTATTCATAACATTTTCTCTATCATCACCTGAAATCCCAGTACAACAAACAATATCCTCATTCAGTGGATGAGGCGCAGGAGTAACCTGTTAAAATTATAGAAATGAATTGCAGAAGAAAGCTATCTGTCTTCAAGATGGTCTGAATATCTCAATGCAGAGGCAGCAAGACTGAGAAGTCTGTGAAGTCTATATGTATTTCATATCACTGGTATAGAGAATCTCATACATATTTCTTAAATCACGTCACACTTTTGGCCTCATATCCTGCTCACAAGGAAAACCAAATCTGGGAGGCCATCAGAAACATTGTCACAGAAAAGAGAGCAGTGTCAAGTAGACATCACATGTAGAGAAGTAATCAAATTTATTTGTTAATTTTATATGAAATTTATATTACATATACTCACACAAAGCCTTCCAATATGAAAATAAAAGTCACGGTTCATTTATTATTGTTTCAAAATGATATCAGGTCACGTGTGTTAAATCCTCATGTATTACAAAAGAAACGCACATATGAATATTTCCATCTGGGGCCATTTTATAAACTAAAACTGAGGAGTTGTTGGATTCTAATATTATTACCACAAAAATTATAAAAATAAAATGTACGTGTTGTGACATATATGTAGGTTAAAGTAATCTAGATATACATTAAAATAGGATGGCCTTCTTAGTGTTATCATAAAACTTATGATAACAACCATATGACATATTAAATTTCTATGGTAGGAGTCTAAATTTATTTTACATGGAGAAACTGAAGCTAACCTGAGTAACACAGAATGAATGAACACCTCAACATGACCTTGTAATACAGCACAATACCTTTCTTTAACTAGAATTCAATATGTGTTCACTGTACTCAATGAATATATACCATATACTATGCAAAACCAAGCAAGAATTGTGTATTCAGAGGCAACTTTTGCTAGTTTCTTATACCTAGTCAATAAAAGTCACTTGGTACTGATAACAACAAAGGAAGGGATGTCACTATACAAAACAAACACAAGCTACTGACAAGGAAAATACCCGAGGACATAAAGCACAGTGTGCCACTCTAGGGACAGTGAAGAAGTAACTTAAAAGTTGAAAATTAAAGTTGGGTTTTATTAGAAGAGTGTCAACATTGAGACAATTCATTGCTTTGAAGGAAGTGGGGGGCATAGGTGAAGTAGCAGGAACACTTGGTTGCATACTCACCAAACAGCACACTAAAGTGAGTGAATTAACCCACTGCAGAGTTTATACAGAAAAAGGCCTAGGCAAATTCTGAAAGGTTTTTAGTTACACAATAAAGGTGATGTTTAGTGTTTATACATGAAGTTTTTCTGTTGTTGGGGCTGTTTGTTTGTTTGGTTGGTTGGTTGGTTTTGTTTTTTTGAGACAGGGTTTATCTGTGTAACAGAGCCCTAGCTATCCCAGAACTCACTTTGTAGAGCAGGCTGGCCTCAAACACACAGAGATTTGCCTGCCTCTGCCTCATGAGTGATAGGATTAAAGGCGTGTGCCACCATCACCTGGCTGTAAAATGCTTTTTAAAGTAAATAAGATGTGAACAGTTATTCCACAGGGTAACATGACAAGAAAGTTTCTTTGTTTGTGTTGTCTGGTTATACAAAACAATTTAGATATTTACTTACCAATGACTTCAAACTTTTATGTCTATCATGTCTCCTGTGTCCTTTTGTGATGGTCACTTCTTTGCATAGAGCTACAGGTGAAGGCAAACATTTAAGTAACATTAAGATCAGTGCAGTTTCATTCTGTAAGTCTTGTTCTCCAAGAGACTAATCCATAGATAAAATGGGAGTGTGATGTAAAACTAAATTAGTAATGTTTACTGCTTAGTTATATGTTCATATTTTAACAATATTTTCATTTATTCTATGAAAATTCCATAATTATAATGTAATCACACTCATTCCAATTTTGAGGATTCGAGGATCCTTTATGTTTAGTTGAGAGTACTTACTTTATAAAATTCTTGTAATCATTTGAGATTTATGTGTATCTGTGGACTGACAGCAGACCGTACAAAGTTCAGTGATATTGAATAATTTCAAATTCTCATCCATAAACCCTTCAAGTGAACATTAATGAACAAACCCCTGCATACAATATTTTAGAATAATGTTGTGATCAGATCCACAGGGTGCACTATTCTCAGCCTCCTAACAGAAGAGTTAGGACACCATATGCACATTCATAATTCATTAGTCTTGGTGCAGTGACTATGAACACATATATATTGTCTTAGTTTCCACTTCCTGTTGTTGTGATTAATACATTGGCAAAAAGAAATCTTGCATCAGTTTTTAAAATAGAGTTTAGATTAGACTACTATGTTTTTAGAAACCTGTTTTTTTTTTTTTTTTTTTTTTTTTTTTTTTTTTGAGATTGGAATACTGTGTTTTGTATTCTGTGATGCTTTCCTTGCCTCCCAATTACTAGTTACTGTCCTCACTACATGGAAGTCAAAATGGCAGGGACTTGAAGCCACCAGCTTAGAATCAATGCACGTATGCTTGGACCCAGCTTCATTTATCCACTCTTGTATATAGCTCAGGATCCCATTTCTAGGGAATTATGTCCCCTACAGTGGGCAAGTCCTCCCATCAGAAATACTCACATGTAAACCTGACCTAGCGAACTCTCACTGAAACTCTTCCCAGGTGGATTTTGGTGACTTTGAGTTGACAAAACTAGCCATCACATATAATTTAAAACTTTGCTTCTGTGAAATTTCAACCAGTTCTGTTTAGTTTTCATTGATTGCCCATCTTTCTAGAAAAGTAGGCATCTCTATTTTAGAGCCCTTTACAATTACCTGTTTCCTACAGTATACTTCACCTGTAAAAAATGTTGAATTTGTAGAGTTTGAGATGATAAATTGCAGGGAGAAAATTTAAAATAATATCTTAAAAACAGTCATAATTTATCTTATGAATAATTTACTAATACTCCATTAAATGCTAGGGATTGATATGCATAGACATGAAGGCAGGACTTCCAAAAGGTGAACCTGGACTTAGTCAAAACTTTGATGTTAGGTACATAGAAGGATGGAAGTTGTTAAGATAAGAAATTTAGGTAAAAGATAATAGTCATGCTAAAACATATGAATTATTGGGGAACAAAACCACCTACTTGGAAATATGAGAGAGAAAACAAAACACGAAAATGCAAAGTCAGTGTCTGGGCAGATGTTCATTGTTAAAACATCATAAATAACATGTAAATGATTAGTAATTAATATTTTAAATTGCCTCATGGTCATAAAAGTACTAGATGTAGATCAATGTAACATTGTAGAGGACAGGCTGAGAGCAGGGTATACTTATGTGTCTCTGGATGATTTCATTTAAGACAAAAGTTTATATAAGATTGGACTTGAACTAGTAATCATTTTAGGACTCAAAACTATCAATATCTGGTTAAGATATAATTAATTATTATTGTATCAATGGATGTATTAATGGGAAAACCTGGAAGACATCACTCTAATTATTATAACTAAATGATGTATTAAATGTCACTGACTATGATTCATTTATATCATATCTCTATATCTTTAGACCCATTGAGGAATTCTGTTTCAGATAGCCACTTTCAAGTATGAAGAGCTCTGTAAGAACAGAGGGGCGGGACAGGGAAGGGTTATATACATACATAAACATGGATATTATGTGTTCAGGACCTTACTTGAAATTCTATCAAAACTCTTGCCCAGCCCCACTGACACACTCTCTGCAGGAGGGCCCCACCCATGCGCAGTTGACAACCTTCTGCTGCAACAATGAGGAACAAGTGTACAACCACACGATCATTTCACATTCAAACCACACATTCCTAAAGTGGATTTCGATCACTCCATATACCCTGTTATTTCTCCCATCATCCAGTTTCCTTTTTCCCTGCACGTGATTATTATCCCTCAGAGAGAGTCCTCAAATATGACATGACCTGTAGTTGATCTAATAAATCAGCTGTTATAGTTTTAACATTGAATTACACCCTAAGCTTGCCACAATTCAATGTCTCTTAAGCTTAACTATATAAAAACAATGTAGGCGCTTTGTCTACTAGCATGCTGTCCCAGCTCATTTAAATGGATCCTCCATCTGAAGACCATATATAAAATATCGTTCATACCTCCCGTTGTGTATCTTGTCTGACTTTCTCTTCTTTGATCTCCAGCTCCAGTTAGATGCTGCACATCTTCCTTCTGCCGAATACAAATCAGAGGCAGGTTGCTGAAGTTAAAATTCTAGTTACTCATAATTTCAAATAACTTGTAAGGAGCCAAGTGGTTGTTACTATATTTTTTAAAGATTTTTTTATTCATTTTAATTCCATTCCAATGTTCAAATGCTTCCTCCTCAGACTTCTTTGTATGCACATAGAGGTATAGATCATTTTCAGAAAAAAATATTTTCAACTAAGGAAAAACAATGTTTAATTCTGAATTCTTGCCAATATCTTAACAGTCATAGTGAGATAAAATATGTATTTAACTAAATACTAAATAGTGAACAGTTGTTTTATAGGTTAATATGGCATGTGATTCCATCTGACTGTTACCTTGTAAGAATCAGAGTAGCAAGTGAGACCTTTAGTTTAGTATTACATACCAGTGACTCAGACCTTTCACTAATTGCATAATTTCTTTGTTCTTCTGTTAATGTCAATTCTTTGTCAGGTTCTGCTGATAATATAAAAATATATAAAATATAATGAAATGGTAGGTCACATGAAATTTGACAAATATCAATAGATAAGTTTTAAATTGTTTAAAATTAAAAGCTTTCCATCTAATGAACTCATTTATCTTAACTGACAAGTTGAAAATAAAATTCTTTAAAACAGTTGTAGTTATGAATGTCTTATATGTATGCTAAAATACATGAGGGTAGCGATTGTCCTGGGCAGGTACTTGGCTGTGTGGCTTATGTATTATCCACAACAAATAATTTGCAATCCTTAATTTACAAACAAATGATTATTTAATAGGAAATAATCAGATATATAGATTATGTTATATTTTAGCATGTGACCTTATCATACATATATTGAATCATGTGATCTGTAGTAATGGACCTTAAGTGTGAATCAGCACAGATATTGAATGCCATGGCAAATTAAGTAGAAGAAAGATTGAGTTCATACTTTCAATTGGCTACGAAACCCAGGAGGAAAGAAAGTGTGACTTTAACACACACACACACACTGAACATTAGTTTCCTTCTTCAGGATAGGCCTGCATTCCAAAGGCTGAGTGAATTTGATTAAAATCTCCTTAGTATCAAAAAACACAGAGATTCTCAGTGGCAGCCACTTCTGCAATGACTAAGCTTAGGAAAAAAAATACACTTAATCACCAACCAATGAGGTTCCTCAACTGGTCCAGATTTCAAGCTGTGTAGACTCTAGGATGAGGGGTCAGTCATACCAAACTATCCGCACAGTTTGCATTTTAAAGCCTCTGCCCTCAGACTTTTCCCTGCCATTTATTCAAATGCCAATGTCCACAAGGGCACTTAAATGTTTCTTCAGATTTTGGAGAGCAAAGACAGAGTGATGAGAATGCGATAAACATTTCACATATCTTACACTACTTCTCACCACAATAAATAATTCAGCAAGTCACCTGATTCCCACGGCCTTTCCTGCCTCTTTGCCACTGCTCTGTTTAGAAATGAACTTTTCCTTTTAACGGTAAGCTGTGTAGAAAGGATGGGAAATATGTCAATGAGTATCTTTTACATAGAACACTCAGTCAATTATACATGGAACAATATAACATTTATTACCTTGAGGTGAGGAGGACTTTCCTTTGAAAAATCTGAAAATACTAAAAGTTATATAATCAGTTATGTAAAAACCATGCAAATGAAACTGTTGATCATACAAAACTTGCAAAGATCTGAACCCTAGCAGTTAAGTTGGGACATTGAAATGGCTTGGGTTTTGGTCTTTGGGGATAATTGCTTGTCTCTGTTCCTTATTCTAGGTGAGAAAAACAAACTGATAGAAGTCATAATAAAGTGTTGACTAACTTAAAAGTATGACTTTCAGAGTTAGCTGCTGGCTCTAACGAGCATAACGTAGGAAAAGGCAAATATACTAATTTGAACATGCTGAGAAGTGAAGAGGAACGGGGTCTCTAATCAGAGGATGAAATGGGAAACAGCGGGGGTATTGCCCCTGCACAAGTTATGGAAACAGACTAAGACTGGGTTTCTATTAGTATATATCAGAAGCATCCATTCTCTCATAATAAATTTTTCATTTTATTCCTTGTAATTTCTTGTAATTCAGGAAGAATAGATGATGAGACTTGTATTTCAGAAATATAGAATGATATTATATCCATGAAAATTTTCATTAACTTGGAGTGCTTGGTTATACACCTTTATTATTACTTTTATTTAAAATGTACACAGTGTGCTGATATAGCTGCATTTCCTCCTAGACTGGGGATCTTAAGGTTTCTAGGTCAACCTCATCCAGATAAATACGTAAACCAAGCACTGGAATTAGTGAGTCTTTGATTTTGTCATTGAAATAGAACATTAGAATTGAGGGGGTGTTTATACTCTCTTAAACAGATCAAATTCATGGAATATGAAGTATAACCCAAAATTGTGTGATTCAGGAAATGAATATCTTAATGTATTTTCTTTCTCATCACATACCTACATAATAATTTATATATGCACAATTTTATTCCACATTGGTCTTTGCTCCATTTTGTTTATATCTGTTTCATTAGTATAAAATCAGCCACAGATTTCTATTAGTGATGACATTACCTGCATAACAAGGGTCCTTGTGATGGAATAAAGAATTTAATATCATTGTGTTAAGAGAAGAGTTGAAATGATTACCTCACTAAAATACTAGCACTTAATTCTGTTTCCATCAAACTATCCTGCTATAGATATTGAGTTTCTGGGTTTGATGCATGAAGGAAGTACTCTTGAATATTCTAAACACAAATTTCAATTTTATCAAGTGTTTGTATTCCTCACGTAGAAATACCTCACTTAAAACTCAAATAATCTCTAGAATTATAGTCTTCATTCTGCTCATTTTTGTTATATATGTCACATTCTTCTTTTATACTTAGCAGTAGTATCACTGTATCATACAATAAGAAATATGGATCTATTCTATTCCTTACATAGAGAATTATATACTGACTATAAAAGAAACTAAAACTGTTTTTTTTTTAATTTCATCTCTTTGCAGATTACTTGTTCATTAGAAATAGAAGCAAGTCTTTTTTGTTTGTTTGTTTTGGTTGTGTATCTACTTAGTAAGCAGTGGGTCACTGTAAAAATATTTAGTAACTGCTTCTCAGAGTAGGCATGATAGATTAGATACCTTTTACAACCAAGGATAACCCATAATCACTCAGCAGCTGAGTCACGATGTCAATTCTGTCATGGTATATACACCAAAGATTATTTGCTAAATTGAAAAAAAAATCTATTGTTGATATTCTAAGTCCCGAATCTCTAACTTCAGTTTAACTTTCTACAATCTAGCCTTTTACTCCTTTGTCATACTTGCAAAACCTACAGAAGAAATGACACGTTTCAGAGTGGCTATGAACTGGCCATGGCTTCCTTTGGCATGGCACAGATGAGCCTAGGGTTTTCTTCTATTTCTCTCCTTCTGAGTTATTTATTATCCCAAGAGCAACCTTTTATGTGACATTGATTTCTTTTCATGTATGACTGATTTACAACTTTGTTTCTATTTACATTAGGAAAATATGTGCTCATAGTGGACCACTATGATATATAATGTCATCACCATCCTAAAGAAGAAAGAAACGATGGAATTCTGTTTTGTGCTTTCAATATACCCAGTTACATCTTAGAATAATATTTTCTCCTTCAACCACTTTCATTGTGCTGTCATTAGTTTTAAAAGATTTTTGTTCTTTTCAAACACTCCTCTGCTCATTAGCTAAATTGTTCATGGTGGAACATAATCCATGGCAAGATGCAGTTTGACAGAAGAAGCATTTAGAATTTTGGCTTTAGGCTCCTCGCCTCCCTTGCAGAGAAGGAATGTAGGCATGAGGACAGGGAGCCACATGGGATCCACAGTCAGCAAGCAGAATGTAGAACCAATGTGGCCGGGCCGGAAAACAATACAACCTATCTCCACTTTTTCTAATGGTCTCACCTACAGGAGAGTGGCAGCATTTTCAGACAGTGCCACCGGATGGGTACCATTTTTGGAAGCTAGGACTCCAAAGGAAGCATTCCTAACCACATTTCACCCCTTCCCTAATGTACCCCAAACTCCCCTCCTCTCATTTCCCTGTCTTCTCTGTATTCACTATGTCTAACCACCTCTCTGGTAGTACCATTCCTTATAACTTATTCAAAAATCCTGCTACATTACTGGCACAATCAATTGCAGGGCTTGCTAAGCCAGGAACAGATATCAATCTTATTTTCATTTAGCTTCTCGTTTGACCTACTATATAATTAATAACTAAAAATATGTCTATTGCAAAATACTGTTGTCATGATTTAAATACATATCCCATCAAAGGATGCTAATAAAATATAATTCATACCTTTCATTTCGCCATTTCCAGTATTTTCTCTTCTTGGATCTGCAGTCTCTGGCAAATGACCCACATCTTGCTCCAGAGGAGGATGCTCAGACACAGACTGAGAAGACTAACAAGAAAAATGAGTTCCACGAAATGTCATCTTACCTTCCAAGAAACTACAGCCTCTCACTTTAAAAGCAAAGACTGGAAATTAAGGAAAGGTTTTATTCTA
>CACVCL010032503.1:0-16113 GCA_902729485.2 Mus minutoides | reverse complement strand
TTTGAGACAGGTGCGCATAAAGAATAGTTTACCAACTCAAGATTCCACTTGGCTTGCACAACATGCATACCCATTTTTTAAAATAACACACTCAGCAACCTGTTGGTAACTTAGAACCCCACTTCAAACAAAAAAGTAAGTTTTTCTTCTCTAAAGTTTCTGTTTCTTAGACAGTTAAAATCAGTATATTCCCACTATGTTCAGGTATGAGAGTACAGAATGGTCTCGTGTTGGCTAGGTTTGAATTTATGGGTAGTAAGGTAAACTGTGACCTCTGAATGAACTTTTATGGAAAAAAGCAAATTATGTCTATGCACCGTTGGGCATGCATATGATTTAAATCAGATGCCTCGTGAGAATCATCCAAACCTGTCTATCAAAATTGAAAAACAACTATGTTTTGCCCTTTAGTAATGAGCTTAATCCTTCTCTTGAGCTCTATAAAGCATAGCCCCAGGTAATAATTGGAGCCATTGAATAATCTTTTACTTACATGGCCTGCTGCCGTGCTTAACAATATATTTAATCTGTTAGATCACTCTTTTGAATAAAGTTACCTTGCTATATTAAAAAAATAAAAACCAGAATAACATTGTATGAACAAGACTTTGAACCCAGAAAGGGGACCCAAATTTCCTCATTAATATACATACACTGTAGAGGGTGACTCAGAGTTTCTGATAATTCTTACACCTGGGAGCAAAACTTGTTCTGAACTTGACTTTTCTATCTACTTTTGCTAATAAAAATTGCTGGGGGCACTTTCTTCAACCCAATTTTAAATGAAATAAGCCAAACTTCACGTAGACATTTTCCACCCCTACTTTCCATAGATGCCTGGTCTTGTCATCTTATTGATGTTTCTGCCATCAACAATAATGATTTTATTATTCATGGATACTATTGTTTAGTTTATTTTTATCTATTGAGGCAGAGCCCCCTGTGTTTCTCAGGTTGTACTGGACTTCACTCTGTAGTCCAGGCTAGCTTGCTGTCTTCTTGGCTTAGTCTGACTGCTGAGATTATAGGTATTTACCATGATAAGCCAAAGAATACTTTTTTGAGCACATTTGAGTGTGTGTGTGTGTGTGTGTGTGTGTGTGTGTGATGATTACAGGCCTGTGGTTCAAGATTCTACAATAGCCAACACAAAGAATCAAAATATCAGATATTTTGCATTCCTTAGACAAAACCCACTCAGGCAGGGGAGGCTTTCTTCAAATCCATTTCAAATCCATATTGTAAATTTCACATATTATGACATTACCCTTTTTGACATTAACAGAAATCAGATATATGTTACCTTGTTAACAGTTTATATCAATATATCCTTTCAGGAAATTATTGAATAAAACTCCATAAGGTACATACATACCTCTGTAAATGGTTGTAGAGTTCAAAGGAGACATAGGCCATCCTTTTAAGTAGCAGATATAAGATTAATCTAATTAATTAGATTAATTCTGTGGCTAGACAGACGGCAGTACCACAGTGATGAGAGAATGGTAACTTGCAGAGACACCATGACCAATGCACTTATAAAGACAAACATTTAATTGAGGCTGGCTTACAGTTTCGGAGGTTCAGTCCATTATCATCATGGCGGGAAGCATAGCTGCATGCAGGAAAACATGTGCTGGAGGAACCAAGAGTGCTACATCTTGATTTGAAGGCATTCAGGGGCTGGTGAGATGGCTCAGTGGGTAAGAGCACCCGACTACTCTTCCGAAGGTGATAAGTTCAAATCCCAGCATCCACATGGTGGCTCACAACCATCCGTAACGAGATCTGGTGCTCTCTTCTGGAGTGTCTGAAGACAGCTACAGTGTACTTACATATAATAAATAAATCTTAAAAAAAAAAAAAAAAACCTTAAATTTGAAGGCATTCAGAAAGATACTGTCCTGTGCATTGGATGGAGCTTTAGCATAGGACCTCAGAGCTAACTCCCACAGTGATGTACTCCCTCCAACAAAGCCACACCTACTTCAACAAGGCCACATTTTTCTAATAGTACCACTTTCTCATGGGCCAAGCATATTCAAGCTTCCACAACCCACAACCTGGCAGTCTGGGAATATCCATGCCAGAGGATACACGTCTACTTCCTGTTTTTCCCTTGTTGTCCCTTTTAAATGAACACATGGTGGGGTCAGTTGTGCAGATAAGCAGTCGATCCTTCCTTACAAACTTCATCTTAGTTTCTCCAAAAATTTCCCCAAACTGCATCTCAATTGTAATAGGTTTTACCCCTCAAAGAAATAAGCCAATTTGAGTTGAATTAAAAGAAAAAAAAAGGCAGGTTTTTTTGGGAATGGGCTCCTGAGTCAGTTCCCCAGCTTTAGAAGATGAGATTGGAAAAGGTCAAAGGTCAGGGGCAGATTAAAGTTGGGAAGGTTTTTTTTTTTTTTTTTTGTGTGTGTGTGTGTGTGTGTGTGTGTTTAGATTGTAGGTAAAAGAAAAAGAAATGTTTTCTACAAGTTGGGCTTGCCCAGGTATGGTCACCTAGGGCAGGGACTTGTGTTACTGGTGACTTCAGATGAGGAGGGGGTTGGGACAGCTATCAGGAATGTCAGGAATACAGGACTGGGCTTTTTGGTGAATCTTTCTGTTTGGACATTTTTCAATTGGGTGGGTAGAGGGAGAGAAAAATGGAATGTAAGTGTCCATATAGGGGAGCCTAACAAATGTTCTCCATTTCCTGGAAACCTTTATACTATTTAGGAGCTCTGCTGTCTCCCATACCCCACTCAGATTTGAACCAAATAGTCTCTAGAACTTACCATATATTGACTGTGAATTTCATGACTCAAATGGGACCTTATAAAATTGCAAAGCTTCTGTAAAGCAAAAGATACTGTCAATAAGACAAAAAGGCCACCAACGGATTGGGAAAGAATTTTTACCAAACCTAAATCTGATAGGAGGCTAATATCCAATATTTACAAAGAGCTCAAGAAGCTGAACTCCAGAAATTCAAATAACCCCATTAAAAATGGGGTACAGAGCTAAACAAAGAGTTCTCAACTGAAGAATGCCAAAGGGCTGAGAAGCACCTTAAAAAAATGTTCGAAATCCTTAATCATCAGAGAAATGCAAATCAAAACAACCCTGGGATTCCACCTCACACCAGTCAGAATGGCTAAGGTCAAAAATTCAGGTGACAGCAGATGCTGGCGAGGATGTGGAGAAAGAGGAACACTCCTTCATTGCTGGTGTGATTGCAAGCTGGTACAACCACTCTGGAAATCAGTCTCGCTGTTTCTCAGAAAACTGGACATAGTACTACTGAAAGATCCAGCAATACCTCTACTGGGCATATACCCAGAAGATATTCCAATTGGTAACAAGGACACATGCTCCTATGTTCATAGCAGCCTTATTTATAATAGCCAGAAGCTGGAAAGAACCCAGATGTCCCTCAGCAGAAGAATGG
Organism: Mus minutoides; assembly: GCA_902729485.2. NCBI lineage: Eukaryota > Metazoa > Chordata > Mammalia > Rodentia > Muridae > Mus > Mus minutoides. The sequence continues at coordinate 12,677 of CACVCL010032503.1, read as the reverse complement.
ATACAGAAAATGTGGTACATTTACACAATGGAGTACTACACAGCTATTAAAAACAACGAATTTATGAAATTCTTGAGCAAATGGATGTATCTGGAAGATATCATCCTGAGTGAGGTAACCCAATCACAAAAGAAGTCACTTAATATTCACTCACTGATAAGCAGATATTAGCCCAGAAACCTAGAATACCCAAGATAGAATTTCCAAAACACAAGAAAATCAAGAAAGACCAACGTGTGGATACTTCATTCCTCCCTAGAATAGGGATTAAAATATACATGGAAGGAGGTGCAGAGACAAAGTTTGGAGCTAAAATGAAAGGATGGACCATCCAGAGAGTGCCCCACCAGGGTGGTCCATCACATAATCAGCCACCAAATGCAGACACTACTGCATATGCCAGCAGGATATTGCTGAAAGGACCCTGATATAGCTGTCTTCTGTGAGGCTTTGACAGTCCCTGACAAATACAGAAGTGGATGCTCACAATCATCTATAGGGCAGAACACAGGGTCCCCAATGTAGGAGCTAGAGAGAATACCCAAGAGCTGTAGGGTTCTGCAACCCTATAGATGGAACAACAATATGAACTAATCAGAACCCCCAGAGCTCATGTCTCTAGCTGCATATGTATTAGAAGATGGCCTAGTTGGCCATTATTGGGGAAGAAAGGCCCTTGGTCTAACAATGTTTATATGCCCCAGTACAGGGGAATGCCAGGGCTAAGTAGGGGAGTGGGTAGGTAGGGGAGCAGGGTGGGGGGAGAATATAGGGGACTTATGGGATAACACTTGAAATGTAAATGAAGAAATTATCTAATAATAATAATAATAATAATAATAATAATAATAATAATAATAGAATCCATAAGCTACTGCCTGGGTAAAGTTTTGTGCCCATTAAATTTTCCCAGCCCAAACACCCCACTTCCCAAGCCACTTCAACAGGAGCTGAGAAAGGATCCATTATTCCCAAAGACACTTTAATATTCCTATGAAGTAAGTTCTTAAGGAAAATTCAGGCTCAAATAGCAGAGGGAGAGTTCCATATAGGTTTCAAAAGAAGAGCTGAAAGATCCTATGTGCTGTGACCTGCACCACATTGGAGTCAATTTGTTTAGGGTAATGGCATTCAGACACAGCTATAGAAAAGTTTAGGTTGGGCAGGCCATGCAGTGTGATGGAGAGACACCAGTAGCAGCCCAGAAACTCAGTGCATTTAATATCTATTGTGAAGAGCTTGCATGCGGCTGAATGATGAAGTAGGTTTATGATACATTGATGAACTTGGAAGAAGATCTAGCAACCTTAGTAGGAGGTCTCTAATGGAGATGATACAAATTATAATTTCCTGGAAGGAGGATGTGGTGGGTGATAGTTTCTGCAGGCAAAGTTATATGCGCATGGACAGAAGAAGGCTGTTTCACTTCCCTGAGCCTGAACCAAGCAAGATGTTGCCACTCCCATGGATCTGAGATAAGGGAGTCCTTGGTAGGGCCATGAACACATCAGCACACATTCACTCCAGCACCCATCTGCTTCCCACAATAGTTGAAGAACAGACCACAGTACATGCTGCAGGATATCTTTGATTCCTTCATAGCAGGAAGAATAGAGGAGTTTGAACTCTAAGGAAACAATGTAGGGTTTTGGAAATGAGGGGGTGGAGAGGTCCATCAAACCACCATTGTAAAGGGGATGTGTTATCCTTGGTTCCCAATAGAGGGCAATCTGTCAGACTGAGGCTGTTATGCAAACTTAGTACTAAACACAGGGTTGAGTAAGCTCTGCCCTGTGATATAACAATTTCAGTGACAGATAATGCTCATCAGATACAGGTTTACCTAAATCCATATCACAGTGTGGGATGTTTCTGAGTATTCAAGGGCACAGACGAACCACGTGAAGAATTTGAAGAATCAGATTTTAGATCATGTCATCAATGATTGGAGCTTTTAATAAAAAGGAATGGGGATTGGTTCACTTTAGTATTCCTGATCACAGTGGATCATCTGGACTAGGAAAAAACTGTGTAGTAATTCCTCAAATAGAATTTTTTCCATCAAGATCTGTCAAGGAAATGACTTAGCCATGTCTGATGGTACACAAATCCATACTACTCAGGGTCTGAATTTGGTCATTATCTTCGTCAGTCCTTGGCTATGTATAGTATATAGTGAAAATGCTAGTAAGTAGCTTGTCAAATGGCCCAGTGTGTAGAGACTCTGTCACAAGGGTTGGATGACTTGAAATGGTTCCCTGGATACCATAAGATGGCAGGAATAAGCCAGTGGCCCTCAAACCATTCCACAGACATGTAACATACCTGCATGTGTGAAAACACACACACACACACACACACACACACACACACACACACACATCTTAGTTAAAGCCCTTTCACTTAATAGCTTCAAAATTTCAATTTTGTCATTTATGTTGCAAAAGACAAGTCTCAGTGTTATTCACAGAAATGGAGGAATACAGTGGCAAGGCAATTTTGCAAGAGATACATACATTATGTTCCCAAACCAGGCTGGTGAGTAGCAGCACAGACAGCCTAGGTGGCCCCTCTCTTTCATCTAAACACAAGGGGAAGCTCCATTGTTCTTGACCAGCTAAGGGTCAGCATTAGCGGCTACCCCTGACAGGCTAATTTAGGAAGCAATGAGAAAGGAGAAAACAGTGGAGGCTATTGAACTAACAATGTTTAAATGTTTAAGTATTTCAGGAATACCAGGAAGCTGTTTACACTTGGACAAACAAGTTTAACTAACAAAATATTAACACAACAAAAAAAAAAAGCCTCTGAGAAGGAAGCATGAGCTAAAACAGATAGGCATCCATTAAACCTGTTTGTAAGAAAAAAAAGCGATTGCATCTCTCACAATTATAAATTTGTGATATGCTGCTCTGGTAACCACACAGATTCGAGGAGAAAGACCTTTGACTAAATCATGGCCAAATTAATTAAAGCAAGTTTGTGTGTGTGTGTGTGTGTGTGTGTGTGCATGTGTGTGTGCACGTGCGTGTGTGTGTGTGTGTGTGTGTGTGTGTGTGTGTGCATGGGTAGGGAGTTTCCTAGTGAGGGATTTGCTAGGCAAATAGGCAGGGTTACAGAGCAGAACATAAGCATAACAAATTGGTCATAACAGCCTCTTGATACAAAGACATGGTGGCGAGGTAGTCAAAAACAAGTGGTCATAAAGAGGTGGTCATGACAACAGGTGAATGTAATAACCCTTTGAAACAAAGGCATGGTTGCCATTTCCTGGAGCAGGCAGTACAGACAATCTGTAGTTAAGGTTATAGGTGGGGCACAGCCTAATTCTTGAGAAACAGATATAATCATAAACAGGTGTGAATCTAGTTTGTTTTCCCCTCTTATTAATGTTGTGAAAATCAAATGCTTTGTCAAAAATATGTGCTTTATTGTATTGTCATTGATGTTATTTTTAATAAAAATTATGACTGATTAGATGTGAATTTATAAGCAATGGAATCAATAGGAAGAGACAGACAATGATGGTAGAAAAAGTTTCTAAGACTGAGTAAAATAATTTACTCATATTGAAGAAATGGTGAGAAAACTCTATAGAATAATGGCAAGTTCCAATTCTGATGCAGCTGAGGTGAGCCAGAACTGTTACTATGAACCAAGATACCCACACACATTCTCTTTGAGAGTTTTGCCTTTTTATTACACATTGCTGTCTAGTAATATATTCATTCTTCAGTATTATTCAGCAAAAGACATTATGAGAATACTTTGAAAGGTAGTTATATAGGATGCACTATTTTTTTTGTTTGTAAGCAAGTCTTAGAGCCTTGGTAACTTCACCATGTATGTTTTTACATCTAGTGTCAATAGCATTTGCATTTTCTCAGGTGGTAATGTATGTTGAAGTTTTAAAAGATACATCTATCAAGTTCTCTTCCTGTTGTCTGTATGCAAGTTTTCTTTCTCCATATTCCTCATCCCAGAGACATCAAGAATTAAAAAATGAATACATTGCTACATTATGCACTTGATTGCACACCTAACATGGTTGAAATACAATATTTTGTTATAAGTATTTTAAAACAATTGAAAAAATATGCCCTTGGATATTAAAGAAATACAGCACTGTGTAAGTGCTATTGAGGTAGATAATGGAGCTCACATGTGTTTTCAGAGCTTAGATACAGAATGAGTGAGGTAGAAATGTAAAGAGTGAGAATATTGAAGTCTCCCCACTTTTTATTTCTATGTTGAAAATTTTTCCCTTCATTGCACTCTCCCTTCTACTTGTGGAAAAATAATTTTGTATTCATTTTCACATTTACATAACTATTACTGATTTATAAACTGTCTGCTCTTTTGGTCATTAATTTCAGCAAGTTTTAATATCTGTCTGGTTCTCTTCATCAATTACAAGTTAAATAATATTTTTAACATCTGTTCATTTTTAAATGCACATTAGAATTTTGGTTTTATTCTTTTGTGAAAAGGGCATATGAACAAGGGCAAGGGAAGATACTTATTTGCTTTTTTACATAAGAGAAAAGAAAAGCAAATTTAAAATGTATTATTATTCAGTCTTGTTTAACTAGTAAAAGAAAGCTTGCACGAAAATTATAATCTTTAATGTACTGTGCTATCAGCTGCAGTGTGCATATATCAAAATACTGACAAGTTTACTTATCTATTGCTGCCTTTGAAGCCATTGCTTAATGAGAAATTTTTGCTGTTGCTTATCTTTTAACTGAAATTCCAAAAGATCATGCTGAGTCACATTATACATTTTTAAAAAGTATAGTACAGAATTTAATGATAATTGAATAACTAAAATTTAAACTAAGTTTGAGAAAATATGAACAGCATATTTTATTATGTATTCAGCAAAATATAAAATATAAAGTTCTTATTCTCCCTTAAACATTTAATAGTAATAGAAATGTGTGTGTGTGTGTGTGTGTGTGTGTGTGTGTGTGTGTGTGTGCAGAGAGACAGGGATGCGTGGGAGACATTTCTGAATCCTTGAATTTCAAAATGCATGCTTTAGATTCTACAGTGTCTTTAATAAGCACTTTTGAGATGGATTGAACATTTCCTTAAAAGTGTAATGTTGCAAATATAAAAAAAAACTACTGGGTTGTCAGGGAGATGCGTAGGATGCATTAGTTGTTCTTGCAACAAATAACTCCGAAATTTGATTAACTGTGTGCCCTTCAAGATAGTCAAAGGCTGGAGTCTGAAACCCTATAGGAGGAACAACAATATGAACTAACCAGTACTCCTAGAGCTCGTGTCTCTAGCTGCATTTGTAGCAGAGGACGGCCTAGTCGGCCATCATTGGGAGGAGAGGCCCTTGGTCTTTCCAAGAGTATATTCCCCAGTTCAGGGGAATTCCAAGGCCAGGAAGCAGGAGTGGGTGAGTTGGGGAGCAGGGTGGGGGAAGTGTATAGGGGACTTTTGGGATAGCATTTGAAATGTAAATGAAGAAAATATCTAATAAATAGTTTTTAAAAAGATATTCAAAGGCCTATCAAGGCTTCCACCTAAGTGCTTTTATTATATATTCATCCAAATACCTAATGGCATTGACTGAGATAGCCAATGTTAAAACTAATCTACAGTAATCCTGCTCAATAGCTCTGCCTTTGGGCAAGGCCTTACCAACATTTCCATTCTCTTGGTTTCTCCAAGTCACCTAGTTCTTCAGAGAAATCAAATCAGTCGTGCATATATACCTATCATCCATCCATCCATCCATCCATCCATCCATCCATCCACCCATCCATCATCTATTTCCATACAAATTCTAAATATACAGACCTATACATATGAAAATATACATGAATGATATTGGCTCATATTTTCATAGAGGCTAAGTTTCATGTGATCTGAAGTTGGCAAAGTGACAGTCTATGAACAGTACTTACAGCTGAAAGATGGTAAGTGTTTGATTTCAAATACAGAAAAGATGTTGGGTTCCACATTAACCTATTCAGACAAGTGGAATTATTTTTTATTCAAAGAAGTGTCAGTCCAATTACTCCACCAGACCCTTGGCTGGTGGTATATAGCCGACTCACACCAAAGAGGACCATCTTTACTCTGTCTGGTGGTTCCATCTCATCTAGAAGCAACCTCACAGAAATACAGAGAAATAGAATTTGCCCAGATCCTTGGACACCATGGTCTATTCAACTTGCTTATAAGGTTAAATATTACAGGACATTCACAGGGGGCCTGGTTTTTGTCTTAACATACCGGTAACAATGTATTCTAAAATTCTGCCTCTCTAGAGGAAAGAAGTCTAAGAGTGATCAGTTGTAACCATTGTTCCCAGTCAAAGTTAGCATCTATATATTTTAGCAGCTTAAACATAGAGTGGGCAGTCTGTTGGTCACTTATTTACATTTGATTCTGAATAAAAAAGAAATATTTACTCTGCAGCACAGAGTTATTTTAGTGATTCTTTATTTAAAAAAATATTTTTATATATTTGAATACACTGTAGCTATCTTCAGACACACCAGAAGAGGGCATAAGATCCTATTATTAACAGTTGTGAGCCACCATGTGGTTTCTGGGTATTGAACTCAGGAGCTCTAGGAGAGCAGCCAGTGCTTTTAACTGCTGAGCCATCTCTCCAACCCATATTTCAGTAATTCAAAAAAAAAAAAAAAAAAAAAAAAGGAAAAAAGGAGGAAGATAAAATGTTATTTCTTCTGGGAAGAAGAGAATTAGGCCAAGGGGGCACATGATATTTAGCAAAGACAAAAGAATGAGAATCTGTATGTGTCTCATGTGAGGTATCCAATAATCCCACAGGAACTTTTCATAAAATAAAACACTAAATTTTCTCAATAACCCTATTTGTATGCTTAGTGAACCTTGACTCTTTTTAATTAGATATTTTCTTCATTTACATTTCAAATGCTATCCCCAAAGCCTCCTATACACGCCCCCTACCCTGCTCCCCAGCCCACCCACTCCCATTTACTGGCCCTGGCATTCCCCTGTACTGGGGCATATGATCTTCTCAATACCAGGGGCCTCTCCTCCCATTGATGGCCGACTAGGCCATTCTCTACTACATATGTAACTAGAGACACAGTTCTGGTGGGTAGTGGTTAGTTCATATTGTTGTTCCTTCTATAGGGTTGCAGACCCCTTTAGCTCCTTGGATACTTTATCTAGCTCCTTCGTTGGGGGCCCTGTATTCCATCCAATAGATGACTGTGAGCATCCACGTCTGTATTTCCCAGGCATTGGCATAGACTCACAAAAGAGAGCTATGTCAGAGTCCTGTCAGCAAAACTTTCTGGCATATACAATAGTGTCTGAGTTTTGTGATTGTATATGGGATGGATCCCCAGGTGGGACAGACTCTGGATAGTCTTTCCTTCAGTCTTAGCTCTGAAATTTGTCTCTGTAACTCCTTCCACTGGTACTTTGTTCCCTATTCTAAGAAGGAAGCAAGTATCCACACTTTGGTCTTGCTTCTTCTTGAGTTTCATGTGTTTTACAAATTGTACCTTGGATATTCTAAGTTTCTTGGGCTAATATCCACTTATCAGTGAGTGCATACCATGTGTGTTCTTTTGTGACTGGGTTACCTCACTAAGGATGAGATCCTCCAGATACATCCATTTGCCTAAGAATTTCAAGAATTTATTGTTTTTAATTGCTGAGTAGTACTCCATTGTGTAAATGTACCACATTTTCTGTATCCATTCCTCTGTTGAGGGACATCTGGGTTCTTTCCAGCTTCTGGCTATAATAAGGCTGCTATGAACATAGTGGAGCATGTGCCCTTATTACAAGTCGGAACATCTTCTGGGTATATGTCCAGGAGAGTAATTGCTGGATCTTCCAGTAGTACTATGTTCAGTTTTCTGAGGAACCGCCAGACTGATTTCCAGAGTGGTTTTATGAGCTTGCAATGATACCAACAATGGAGGAGTGTCCCTCTTTCTCCACATCCTAACCAGAATCTGCTGTCACCTAAACTTTTGATCTTAGGCATTCTGACTGGTGTGAAGTGGAATTTCAGGGTTGTTTTGATTTTCATTTCCCTGATGATTAAGGATGTTGAACATTTTTTCATGTGCTCCTCAGCCATTTGGTATTCCTCAGCTGAATAATTCTTTTTTTTTTAGCTCTCTACCCCATTTTTAATAGGGTTATTTGATTTTCTGGAGTCCAGCTTCTTGAGTTCTTTATATATTTTGGATATTAGTCCCCTATCTGATTGAGAATTGGTAAAGATCTTTCCCCAATCTGTTGGTGGCCTTTTTGTCTTATTGACAGCATCTTTTGTCTTACAGAAGCTTTGCAATTTGATGAGGTCCAATTTGTCAATTCTTGATCTTACAGCACAAGTCATTGCTGTTCTATTCAGGAATTTTCCCCCTGTGCCCATATCTTCGAGGCTTTTCCTCACTTTCTCCTCTATAAGTTTTAATGTCTCTGGTTTTACGTGGAGTTCCTTGATCCACTTAGACTTGACCTTAGTATAAGGAGATAAGAATGGATCAATTTCCATTCTTCTACATGAAAACCGCCAGTTGTGCCAGCACCATTTGTTGAAAATGCTGTCATGTTTCCACTGGATGGTTTTAGCTCCCTTGCTAAAGATCAAGTGACCATAGGTGTCTGGTTTTATTTCTGGGATTTCAATTATATTCCATTCATATACCTGTCTGTTGCTATACCAGTACCATGAAGATTTTATTACAATTGCTCTGTAGTACAGCTTAATGTCAGGCATGGTTATTCCACCAGAGGTTCTTTTATCATTGAGAATAGTTTTTGATATCGTAGGTTTTTTTGTTATTCCAGATGAATTAGCAAAATGCCCTTTCTAACTCTGTGAAGATTTGAGTTGGAATTTTGATGGGGATTGCATTGAATCTGTAGACTGCTTTCGGCAGGATAGCCATTTTTACTATATTAATCCTGCTAATCCATGAGCATGGGAGATCTTTCCATCTTCTGAGATCTTCTTCAATTTCTTTCTTCAGAGACTTGAAGTTCTTATCATACAGATCTTTCACTTCCTTATTAGATTCACACCAAGGTATTTTATATTGTTTGTGATTATTGTGAAGGGTGTTGTTTCCCTAATTTCTTTCTCAGCCTGTTTATCCTTTGTGTAGAGAAAGGCCACTGATTTGTTTGAGTTAATTTTATATCCAGCTACTGCACTGAAGTTGTTTATCAGGTTTAGAAGTTCTCTGGTGAAGTTTTTGAGGTCACTTAAGTATACTATCATATTATCTGCAAATAGTGATATTTTGACTTCTTCCTTTCCAATTTGTATCCCCTTTATCTCCTTTTGTTGTCTAATTGCTCTGGCTAGGACTTCAAGTACTATATTGAATAGGTAGGGAGAAAGTGGGCAGCCTTGTCTAGTCCCTGATTTTAGTGGGATTGCTTCCAGTTTCTCTCCACTTAGTTTGATGTTGGCTATTGGTTTGCTGTATATTGCTTTTATTATGTTTAGGTATGGGCCTTGAATTCCTGATCTTTCCAAGACTTTTATCATGAATGGGTGTTGGATTTTGTGAACCCTGATTCTTAGATTAAGAAAGTATTAAGAACTATAGTTAGAATGCAGCTGTGGTCTGATTTTAAACATACTCTATCTATACCTCCAATCGTGTTCCATACTATTGATCTTTTTCCTAAAATATCAAATACACTGTTTTGGTTTGAGTTAACACACTGTTTTGGTTTGAGTATGCATCACACTGGGGAAGTGGCACTATTAGGAGATGTGTCCTTGATGAAGTAGGTGCAGTCTTATTGGAGGAAGTTCATCATGTATGGATGAGCTTTGAGTTCCTCTGTTCATGGTACTCCCAGTGGAAAGTGATCCTTCTCCTGTCCATCTACAGAAGATAGTCCTCTCTTGGCTGCTTTTGAATGAAGATGTAGAACTCTTGGCTCCTTCAGCACCATGTCTGCCTGGATGCTTCATGCCATAACAATAATGGACTGAATCTCTGAAACTTGAAGCCAGCCCCAATCAAATGTTGTCCCTCATAATAGTTGCTTTGGTCATGATGTCTCCTCACAGCAATGCAAAACCTAACTATGACTGAAGTTGGTACAAGAGACTGGGGTATTGCTGTGATAAATGTGACCATAGTTTTGTTTGGAAGAATGTGGATTTGGGACTTTCTAAAACAGTGCAATGATTTAGTGGGTTTTAGTGAGCTTCTAGTAGAAGCGTGGAAGGACAGTGATTGGTGTTGAAGGTGATTTGAACTGTAAGGCTCAAGAGGTTTTAGAGGGGAGGAATTTTGGTTTGATATCTGGAGATCGTACTTGTGATATCTTGGTAAAGAGATTCCCCCCCACCCCCACCCCTTTGTCTGAAGCTAAAGTGAAGAGATTCAGATTGGTTGTAGTAGTTTGCTATGTGTACTTCTCTCTTTCTTTTCTTATTTGTTTAGACCACTCTTTAGACTTCTCAGCAGATGTTATTTTTCATGTGAGTGTGTGTACATATATCCTTTTTGGTAAAACTGGTCATTGTGAATACATTCTAGAATCTGGCTTCCACTAGTCTAACTGCTATGATTAAGATTCCTGACTCACAAAATTAAAGAGCAGAACGTGTATCCATGGTGACTCCACGAATGAGCCGACACCTGGCACAACTCACTGGGAAACATCTTGTCAGCCTCTTCAAGAAAAGCACATGAAAGAGAAACAGGATAATGTACAATCCATTGAATAGCAACTCAAACAGAATAGAGAATAAAATAGAACCCAACACAGATCTATTTCTTGGGTCCAAATTATGGTGGAAGCAAAGATGAACAAAATATAATCCTTCCCTTTACAGGGCAAGGGTTTTTTGATGGGAAGAAATACATATGTCCATTATATATTCATACCTGAATATATATCGCTTGAGGATCCTTTAAGTTGTATGTGTGTGTGTGTGTGTGTGTGTGTGTGTGTGTGTGTAATTGGAAGGCACTCCTGTGTTCATTCACAAGCACTGTATTTATGGCAGTCAGGTCTTCAGCCACATTCTACTTTGTGTTAGAAATGAAGAGTCTCACTGGCCTTGAACATTGACAAATAGGACAGGTTAGCTGGTTTCATGCTTTCAGTGTTCTTGCCTTCTTGCTATCTCTGAGATTACAGACATACACTGCCATGCAACCCCTTTTATATGGATCTGATGACCTGTACTCAGACTTCATGTTTATAAGGCAATTAATTTATTTGACTGACAATGTCCTGTGATCCAAATTAGATATTATAATTTGGTTATACCTTCTCACAACTCTTATAGTCTTCTTTTGTATTCATAATCACACTGTATTTAAAGTCAATTAAAAACTTCCTTTGGTACTAAGCAAACACCACACTACTGAGCTATTTCTTCTCTAGCCATATATAATTAAATTTTACTCCAAGTCAGGCCCTTACTAAGTTTTTCAGGCTGGCACTTAACTCCCTATGTAGCCCAGGCAGCCCTTTAGCTTGTTGTCACTCTGAGGACCCGAACAGATGGGATTATGGGTATGTACACATCATGTCCAGTGAATTATTTACTCAACCAGTTTATTATCTTCCAGAAGACTGTATGTATACAAGAGCAGAAACTCTCTGCCTCAGGCTAATGTATAATAGAACTTAAACACATACTGTTGAAAAACAGAATAAATCATTGAAAGACTTAGCCCAGGGAGAATGGAAAGGAAGTGAATTCAGGCCCATGAATTCTGAGATAATTAGGCTGGTATAGATGTAAAAATTTTGGAATTTGGAAGAAAAGAATTAAGTTAAATATGATTACATTTTGGGTCCTGCTGGTTAAGGAAAGGGGGGAAGCAAGGGGTACTCACATTGATAAGATGGTTGCGTTGTTTCACTTACAAGAATCATGAGAATTGCTCAGGGTTGAGGGCAGATCCTGGAACACCAACAGGAATGCACTGCGAGCAGCAGCAAAGGCGATCTAAGATGGAAGGAAAATCCAAGAGCAGGTTTTCAATGGAGAGGAATGGAGATGTTTGTCATAAACTATCCAATTCATGAGAGTTCTCTATGGTGATTTGTTCTTGCCCTTCTGCTTTATTCAGTGGGTCATGTTCCATTAGCGCTCATACTTAACTTGAGGTATAGCACACAGTTGTTCTAGGAGTGGTTCGTTCCATTTGTCCTATGTGTGTGTGTGTGTGTGTGTGTGTGTCCATCCATCAGGTGTGTGTGTGTGTGTGTGTGTGTGTCTGTCAGGTGTTTCATCATTCCTTTTGTTTTTCTTTTAAATTATTTTTAGTACAAATAAAATGTAGGCTAATTTTGCATTGTTTCCTATAAAATTGAATTAAGAACTATTTACAAAATAAGTCTATATACCTATTTAGACAGGAAATTGAAGATAACTGGGGTTTGAATATGGAATTACAATCTGATGAAATTAGTAACCCCATGAATCTTTTTCTTGATGGATATAAACAAGGAAAGAGGACATGCCAGGCTATGAAAGAAAGAAAATATCTCTGTCAGGACTAAGTCCCTCAATGTGCCAGTCTCATTCAGCTTCCCACACGGGGAGACACTTACCTCTCTGTCACTCAAGCCAGGCAGGACTATATTTCCTTACAGCAGCATTCCAAAGTGATTAAGGTGTGTGTGTGTGTGTGTGTGTGTGTGTGTGT
>CACVCL010032502.1:0-16116 GCA_902729485.2 Mus minutoides | reverse complement strand
GAAGAGGAGGAAGGATTGTGGCCCCAAAAGGGATAGGAACTCCACAGGGAGACCAACAGTCAACATTCAACTAACCTGGACCCCTGAGGTTATCAGAGTGTGGACCACCAATCAAAGAACAAACACAGGCTGGACCCAGGCTTCCCCGCACACATGTAGCAGATGTGCAGCTTGGTCTTCATGTGGGTCCCACACAACTAGAATGGGGGTCTACACCAAAAGCAATTGGTGCGTTGCCTGCATGAGGGATATGTTCTTCTAGCTGGGATGCCTTGTCTGGCATCACTGGGAGAGAAAGTGCTTAGATTCCCAAAGACTTGAAGTGCCAGGGTAGGGAGATACCCAGGGAGGCCCCCATCTACTCAGAGGAGAAGGGGAGGAGGGATGGGGAAAGATTGTGGAAGGAGGTGACCAGGAGAGGACAGTGAGTGGGATGTAAAATGAATAAGAAAAAAATTAAATTAAATTAAAAAATAAACACAGATTCTGAACTTATGAGATGCAGGATAAAAATGTGAAAGAGAATATATAAATCTTATCGGTGAGCAATGGTTTTAGATGTCTCAAAAACAAACAAACAAAAAAGAAGAGTCAGAAAAAGAAATGTATCAGAAAAAGAAAATGCAAGAATTGGCATCTTTTAATTTTTTTTTTTTTTTTACAAACAAAAGTGTCCTCTGACAAATTGTTCATGTGTTGAGGGCTTGATCCCCAGCTGGTGGATCAATGGAATGGACTATTGAGAGGCTTTAGTTAGAAATCAGGCACCAAACCCAGACACTATCGCATATGCCAGAAATATTTTGCTGAAAGGACCCTGATATAGCTTTCTCGAGTGAGGCTATGCCAGTGCCTGACAAATACAGAAGGAGATGCTCATAGTCATCTCTAAGGTGGAACACAGGGCCCCCAATGGAGGAGCTAGAGAAATTACCCAAGGAGCTGAAGGGGGTCTATAACCCTTTAGGTGGAACAACAATATGAACTAACCAGTATCCCCAGAGCTCATGTCTCTAGATGCATATGTAACAGAAGATGGCCTAGTTGGTCATCATTGGGAAGAGAGGCCCCTTGGTCTTACAAACTTTATATGCCCCTGTACAGGGGAATGCCAGGGCCAAGAAGTGGGAGTGAGCGGGTAGGGGAGCAGTGTATAGGGAACTTTAGGGATAGCATTTGAAATGTAAATAAAGAAAATATCTAAAAAGAAAAGAAAGTATAGTTAAGGATATACCTCTATAGGTTGTATACTGTCCCAGGACTGAAAGGAGGTTCAGAGAGAGAGTGGGTAACTGATGGTATGCCTCTAGATATTGTATATTTTCCATTCTACTATGATAAACAGAATCAACTTTCTTCATAAACAATAAGAAGGAAAAAAAGAGAGGAGAGACACAACTATGCCTCAAAAGGAAGAATGTCCTACGATGACAAATTCTAATGCTTGCCATAGTGCCATTATGAGATAATAGAGATATTTTACCAGTCCCTGGCTAAAACTTTAAAATTATGATATTACAGCCCAAATACAGAGGTGTTTCATAAGGATTTATTTTTCTATGTAAAGAACTGCCCCTTAAATGATGTGACTATATTTTTCTTTTTCTTTCTGGTCAGTTATCACAGAAAAAGCAATGCTCCCATCATCCCTCTTCTCTGTCATAAATAACTCAAAACATGTCTGCTTTAGAAGATAAAGGCTTATTCTGTGAGCTTCGTAATTGCTACAGTTGTTCAGAAAATGAAAAGACTTGATGAGCATCTATCAGTTCCTAAATTTCTTCTCTTTCAGATTTTCTTTAAATTGGCTGAGAATTCCATACATATGTTTTAATCAAATCCACAACTCTATCCCCCTCACATCCGATTTCTTCCCTATCTGTCCGGCACTCTCTGTCTTAACTTCATGTGTTCTTTCATGAAGTCCACTGGGTGCACCAAATGGCTGCCAGCATGTGAATAGGAATAGGACCATCTGCTGGAATATGGGTAGCATTACTGGAGCCACATCCCTGAAGACACCTGACTCACTCCCACAGCAGCTACCAACTGTCAATGGCTCCACAGCTATGGGTGAGACTCTATGAGCTAGACGGCTCAAAGAGTTAAAAAAGTGCTTCTGAACAGAACTCTATACATGTGTCATCACTCATGATACAACATGGATTCTGTTCTTAAATTCATAAAGAATTCGCGTTTCCTCCAGTTGATTCCTGCCTTTACCTTTCCAGACTACTTCCTAAACTTCCTTTTAAAAGAAAAATTAAGTACAGATCTGGAGACAAGAACTTGTGTCAAGGAGCCAACCTGTTTTTTGGGACATCTACCACCCCTTACACACACACACACACACACACACACACACACACACAGAGAGAGAGAGAGAGAGAGAGAGAGAGAGAGAGTTGTTATTGTATATGACTGTTAATGAACTTCTTGTATGAGGAAATCAGCATCCTGGTTCCTGGTGGATAATTGGATGAATATGTGAACTCATTAAGTAGCAGAGTTTTGAAGAGCAAGTATAAAGTCGAGTATAATGAGAAAGCAGTAGGAAGACAAGGAGCATGGGAGAATAGCACACTTAACTCACTGGGTTCTCAGACTAACTACTTTTTTGGCGGGGAGGGGGGCTTCAGCACACACATCCAGATAGGTACAGGATATGTAGAAAACTTCCACAGCATGCCTATTTCCTACTTTTGGAAGTCGAAGTCTTAATGAAAGTCTACCGTAGTCAGGATACCAGGCTCAAAATTCTAACGCGGGATTGTAAAAGTGAATGCATTTGAGCCTTAGCAGCAAGCATTTTTCTCTCATCTCCTGACACCTTTGCTTCATAAACTGATTCAGTCTCTTATTAGGAAACAGAGGGGCAAAGGAATATCTTTTTATATGATGAGGGTGGGGCTGCAATTTTTTTGTGTACTCCAAGGCAAGCATCAGATGGAGCCCAGGCAAGGTCGTGAAATTTAGAGAGAAGTTATCTATCTCCATTTCAAAGATAGGGAAGGAAATATTAGAAATGTTTTTGGAGGTGAAACAATGTGCATAAAAGGAAAGGTGATTAATTAATTAATTAATTAATTAGGAAACCTATGGGGCTAGTGAGTGGTGGGGGCCAATGGTGCACACCTTTAATCCCAGCACTTGGGAGGCAGAGGCAGGTGGATTTCTGAATTCAAGGCCAGCCTGATCTACAGAGTGAGTTCCAGGACAGCCAGGACTACCCAAAGAACACCCCCCCCCACCGCCAAAAAAAGGAAAAGAAACCTGTGCAGATGTGGCTTTAGAATTGGCACAATCTTAAGCAGTATGGAGTGCTGAAAACTGATTGGCTCCATGAGAGAACTAGACTATCACATGACTATCACTTTTAGTGTTATACTTTTATTCATTATTTCAGAATTTCACACAATGTAGTTTTCAGGTTTATGTGTTCTATTTTATGTGAATGATAGTTTTGTTTGCATGTATGGCTGTGTACCATGCATATGCTTCATACCCTCAGAGGTCAGGAAAGGGCATCAGATTCCCTGGAACTTTAATTATGGATGTTCATGACCTACCACGTGGGTGCTTGGAATCAAACCTGTGTCTTCTGCAGGAACAGAAAGTGCTCTTAGAATGGATTAAATAATTCTATTATAATTGACAATCATATCTCTCAGAAATCTTTAACAGGTGTTGTGAAGGAAAACGTTTCTGGTTGGATCTAGTTGGTGACTTACTGCAGTGTACAGAGTTGAGAATTAAAATTGCCACTTCCTAATAAGTCCTCATTTTCTGGTTGCATGAAATAGTCTTCCTTTTTCAGTCATTTCTGGAAATTTATTTGTTGAATCATCATCTTTTCTATTATGGAAAGTAATATAGATAGGCTTTCTCTTTGCATACATATCCCTACAGGGTTGCCAATAATCTTAGAATCTCTGTTTTTAGGAATTAGGAAGTGTTGCTAGCTTTAAAAGAAGAACAGTTAGCACATTGCATCTGACCCATGAAGATTTGCTTTTACATGAAAATGACAAAACTTAAAGTATACTGTTTCTCCACACTAGTCTCTCTGAATCAGTTGTCAAGCATTGAACTCTGTTATTCAACAAAAAGCAATATTACAAGCTGTACTATATTCTATCAAAATCCAGGGGGTGATGAATTGACTAAATATATTCTTCATGCAGAAAGTTAGTGGAAGAGTCTGAGACAGTCAGAAGTCAGAAGTCTAAACTAATCCCTGCACTTGTCACAAAGCATTTAATTTTTTTCTTATATCAGAGAAAGTATTAGATGTGGCCTAGTCGGCCATTATTGGGAAGAGAGGCCCCTTGGTCTAGCAAACTTTATATGCCCCAGTACAGAGGAATGCCAGGCCCAAGAAGTGGGAGGGGTGGGTAGGAATGCAGGGCGGGTATAAGGGACTTTTGGGATAGCATTTGAAATGTAAATGAAGAAAACATCTCAAAAAAATACAGTCAGAGGACAGATCAGTGGGGAGGGAGGGGATGAGGGAATGCAAAAATTAAATTAATTAATAAAAAGGGGGAAAAAAAAAGAAAGTATCAGATGGTCTACTTGCCTAGTTAGAGTTCTCCCAGTGGCTAATTTTATTTTAGAAAGTAGCTCATTAAGCAAAGAAAGTGTCTCAAAGAATAAAAATCATCTAGCTACTGCTGATAGTGAGGTCAAGAACAACAATGAATGATACATAAAGGGACACTCTAGCCACACTCAGAATGGATAAGAAAAGAATTGAGTTTAGAAGTCATTACAGAAGTGTACATTGTACATTTTGATATGCTTTAGATTTAGAGAAGTCTTACATTCACTGTTAAATCAGCAAGTATGAAGTTCACATGTCTTCCCTGCCCCAACAGACTCAGATTTCTAGACTATCAACTCCCCATTCCATAGTGGCACATACCCAGTAACTAATCCACATGCATTAATACAATGTTTCCCCCTTGGCATTATATATCTTGTATATATTATGTGAGTTTGGATATATATATGGAATATATATATTCCAAAGTGGTGTTATGCAGAGAAGTTTCTGCCTTAACAATGCTTATGCCCTATGCCTCCTTCTTGAGCAGCCCCTGGCATCCACTGACCTTTTTTACTGTCTTTATAGTCTTGACTTTTATAGAATGTCATGTAGTTGAAATTAAATAGTATGGAAATTTTTCTTCTACTAAACATGTATTTAAGATCCCTCTATATCTTCTCATAACTTAGCATCCCATTTCTTTATAGCACCAAATAATATTAATTATCTGAATATTCCACATATTATCAGTTCACCTAATGAAGGCTACTTTGGCTAATTACAAGTTTTAATAATTATGGATAAAACGTCTCCAGTAATCCATTACTAGTTTTTATGTGGCTATGAGGTTTAACTCCTTCAGGCAATTGCCAGAGATGACCCTTGCTGAATTGACATTGTGTATAAACAATCTACAATTTTGCCAAATCCTGTTAAATAGTCTTCCAAAATAGCCTATATACTCTGCATTTCAGCATGACATAAGTACATATCTTACTCTATATCCTTGCCATAATGTATTGTTATCTGTGATCTAGATTATTGCAATAATAATAATAATAATAATAATAATAATAATAATAATAATATGCAATTATCTGCATTATGTGGTATTTATAAAATGTAGCATCCTCCATATATTTACTTGGCATGTGTGTGTCTTCACTGCGGTAGCTATTTAGGTCTGTGTACTCTTTTCAATAAGGCTGTTCATTTTCTTGTTATTGTATGGTATGTCTTTTGAACATTTTGGTAGACTTCTGTACTAGATATTTCTTGTATAAATATTTTCTAATATTCTAAGCCTTCAAACTTGTCTTCTCCTTCTTCCAATATGTTATGCAGAGTAGAAGTTTTCAGTTCTTATGAGGTCCAGCTTATTATTTCTCTCATGTGGGTGTCTTTAGTGTTATATGTAAAAAGTTATTGTCAAACTCATATTTTCTCCTAATGTTATTTTCTAGGAATTTTCATTTGTGTCTATGATATACTATAAAGTTTTCAGTTAGTATAGGCTCTTTGTCTATGTTCAGTTTTACACATGTGAAAATCACTAAGGATTCGCTCAGTGGAAGAGATGCATACAACCACATATGAGGGCTAGAGTGTGATAAAGCTTTGTGACCCTCTGGAGCACACTGTCTCCCAACCCTGCAGAGGATTCACCATCCAGATGGTCCATTTGCATCCCCAACCCACAGCCCCCTCTCACATCACACTGGATATGGTCTAGCCTGGCCTTGAAATGTGGTCCCTGCTCCTCACCTTAACGCAGAGATTACAGGTGTGCACTACCATGCTAGGTTCTTTGTGTACAAGTATATGTGGTGTGTGTGTGTGTGTGTGTGTGTGTGTGTGTGTGTGTGTGTTGTGTGTGTGTTATACATGCTATGGCACATGTATGGAGGTCAAGAGACAGTTTTCTGGAATTGATCTCTCTTTCAACCTTTGTGTATGTTCAGAGACCTAGCTTACACCATTAGCTGGCATCACTGTGAAACAAGAAGTGCTTTCATCCACTGAACCCTCTTGTTGCATCTAATTTTTTTTGACAGAATCTCTCACTGTTCTGGAAGCTTCCAAGTACGCTAAACTGGCTGGACAGAAAACCCTAGGTATCTGCCTATCTTGTCGTCCCCGGTGCTGGATGACAAAAATGTGTATACACATAGCTCTTTTATGTGAGTTCTGGGAACTGAAGTTATGTCCTAGTAATTGCAAGATGAGTATTTTACCAGCTGAGCTATCTTCCCAGCCCCATTCTCTAGTTTCAATTGTCCAGCTTTTAGAGAGTGTGGGATTTTTACCTTGTTTCCATCACACATTTAAAAGCTTATAAATATTGATTGAATTATCCTTTTAAGTGTAAAATCAGCAGCAGGACATGAAAACACGTGGGTTTGGAGCAGTAACTTAATACACAGGATTCTTTGACCATAGTAAGATTTAAGTGGCAAAAATAAATGTGAAAGGAGTTAAAATATTAGCTCAATATGATTTTTTAAAATGAGAAAAAGAAAACAGAAAAGATAACAGGGATACATTTACTTTAAACATTGTGCTATATTATTCTCAATGACATTGTGAAGTAACTATTTCCGTTATTCATGTGCATAAATGGTCATAGTTGCTAGGTACCCTGCTTTATGCTAAGTACTTAGTAGGGATGTAATTCTAGTGGCAAAATGTTAATTAAAGATATGATGGATTCTAAATATAAAGAAGAAAGGAAATAATATTTATCCAAAGATAAAGTAAGAAAAGAAGTTGCCTTCACTATCAGTCAGATTATCTGAATTCAAAAACAAATGAAACAAAGGGAGAATATTTGTGACACTGACATAGATAAAGGGTTGGAAAATATTGATGGAGTGAGGATCAGTGTGTGCCTAGGGCAAATAATCAAGCCGGTCAGCAAGAGCACTGAAGGTATGAAGAAGCACAAGGAGCTGAGCTCAAAGCTCCAGAACCTATGTACAGCCATGTGTGTTTAGACTCACCTATAAGGCCAGTAATGTTGGCACAAGAGACAGAAGGATCATAGCTACAGCCTAACTATGAGTTTAATGAGAGACACTTTATTAAATGAATAAGGTGGAGAGTGATAAAGCAGACAATTGACGTCATCTTCTGACTCATTATCCAAATACATGCAAATACACACACACACACACACACACACACATGCACAATTTGTTTTTAAAACTTAAATAGTGCAATGTGGATGTTTAAACATAAACCATTCCATGAGAATCCCTATAAAACAAGTTGACACCAAAAACAGGACTAGCTCTTTGTCTCCAAAACCTTGGGATTGGGTTAGAAGGGCAGTGATGATGTCCAGCTACATGTAGCACTTCTGCACTGTACAAATTCTGTGGTTTTATTTTTAACTGTTAGTGTGGAAATAAGAAACTTTCAAGTAAAACAGACCTCTCCTCAATCTTGATCTCCTTAATCATGTAGCTTATGTGCCTTTAGGAAAATTTGAGGGTATCTCAGATCGTGTTTTCACCCATAAAACATCCTTCTCACTGGGCTTTACTGGAATTAAGTGAGATATTGAATGTCATGTTTGGTTATGCACTCAATAAACTTTGGAGCTATTCGCTGCATATTGAGACTACAGGGACTTAATCTTTGCTAAGAATAGACTGTAACAGAGAGAAGATGGAGTTGGGTTCAGAGTGTGTTGTCTTGAGAAACCCAANTCACCCATAAAACATCCTTCTCACTGGGCTTTACTGGAATTAAGTGAGATATTGAATGTCATGTTTGGTTATGCACTCAATAAACTTTGGAGCTATTCGCTGCATATTGAGACTACAGGGACTTAATCTTTGCTAAGAATAGACTGTAACAGAGAGAAGATGGAGTTGGGTTCAGAGTGTGTTGTCTTGAGAAACCCAAAGATTCTGGGTAAGGCATGAAATTATGTAAGCCTCCTCACCCAGAGAATACAGGAATCCGCACCAAGAGGCAAAGTAAGTACTGTGTACATGCACGTGCTTCTAAAAGGAGAAGGAGAAAGCTCTGTCTGTCTAGGAAACTGGCCCCACCTCTCCTAATCTCACACTTTCTACTTGTTCTAAAAATAGCCTCAGAATGCTCATAGCAAATCAAATTTTCATTTAAAAAAAAAAAATCCCATTTTCTCCCTGAAGCTCTGTTGAACCACACTTAGAGTTGCAAATATGCATTTTTTTTAAGTATCTCTATAACATAACAGTTCACTGACATTTACTGTCTGAACTTTCTCATTTCCTTTGGTTTTCAAGGGAATAATATACAGGAACATGCTGTTTGGTTTAAATTTTTGTCAGTAAGGTGAGATGTACTGATCTCTCTCCCCTTAATTTTTTTCTCTACTTAGCTTATTCATAGTCCTCTGAGCTCATTG
This sequence comes from Mus minutoides, assembly GCA_902729485.2. NCBI lineage: Eukaryota > Metazoa > Chordata > Mammalia > Rodentia > Muridae > Mus > Mus minutoides. The sequence continues at coordinate 7,168 of CACVCL010032502.1, read as the reverse complement.
AATAAATTAGCTCCTTCTCACTACATGTGTTAAGGTATCCCTGGTGCTGAGGTGCTTAGAATGGAACCTTAACTCTTTCAATTCACTAGAGTATTCTTTGGAGACCTAAAATGTCAGACACAATGCAAAAAAGGAGGGGATGTGAAAATTTCTTACTTTGAGTATCAAAGTTTTCTTGTAAAACAACAGACTTCCCCCCACCCCCACGCCCCCACTGGGGACTAAACCACCAACCAAAGAGTACACATGGAGGGGTCCATGGCTTCAGCTACATATGTAGCAGAGGATTGCTTTATTTGACATCTATGAGAGGAAGGCCCTTGGTCCTGTGGAGACTTGATGCCACAGTATAGGGTGTGCTAGAGTGGTGAAGCAGGAATAGGTGGGGGGGGGGGAGCACCCTCTTAGAAGCAAAGGGGAGAATGGGATAGAGGGTTTATGAAGGGGAAATTGGGAAGGGGGGACAACATTTGAAACATAAACAAATAAAATAACCAAGAAAAAAAAAAAGAGGTCAATGTTGCATGTTTTACCTCCATCATAATAACCCTGTTCTTTGTTGCCAATTGAGACAATCTTTAGAACTTTAAGTACATGAATTCTATCTTCTAAAAGCATAATTAAGAAATAAGGTTTTTTTTAAACATGGAGATATTATTTACCATTTGCTTTTTGTTCTTGGAATAATGTGGCCTGTAGTGGCTTTCGTTTGTTTTGTTAAAATTTGGCTCTAATTTATTTTGTGAGTTTAATGCCTGCTAACACTTTACAGAAGTCTAAATATATTGTACCATATAACCTGAAAGTGGTACGGACATAGGATAAAAATAGAGGATGTATTTATTAATGACTCTGTCATTAAGTAGGCAGCCAATGGTCTTCCTCCTGATGTGAAATCTCATGCAAGTCCTGTCACTAGCTTATCGCATGTAGAGGATAAGCTCTCAAGTTTCCTCTGACCTTAGTCACAGCTTTGTTTCTATAATGAAGAGCCTACACATTTTGACCATCCATTATGCATTCCCTTCCTATAACCAAACATTTCTATTTTCTTTCTAGGTCAGTTAGCATCTAGACTCCAAAGACTTCTGGACAGTTAGAGACTTGTATACAACTTCTGTTTCTCCTTCAAACATACCTTCACCTACCAAGCACTAGCTATGGCCTCTAATGTCCCTGTGTTTTACTGAGCTCATTTGAGATTTGAGAACTGGGACATTATATTCCATGCTGGCATCATCTAGCATACCTTGAACATGAGAATGGCTCCTTCTCTTACATGGGTTCTCTTGGCTTTAAGTGAGATATTTCCTCTGAGTGCACAAAGACTGACAGCTCACTAGGCATCAACAATTTTTTTTTCCTACTTGGCTACTTAAGAAAGTCCTCCAGCTTCTGAGATTCAGGGAAGCCATGTGACTTTAGCTGTCTGCCATTGTCTGCAAGGTTCTTAGGCAAGGTCTTTCTCAAAATAATATTTGGCCAGCTCAGTCCCCCACTTAACTTAAAGAACCTCATGCATATTAATAACAGCCCGCACCAGTCTAGGAGGCAGCCTTCTTTACTTTCACTCTGTTCCTTTACACTAAACGCTAGGAAATACATATCAAGGCAACTCCACAGCTCCCTTCAAGTTGAAAGTTAACGTTAGAGGTGTCTAGCAACCTGAGATGAAAAGGGTTCTCGTCCCCTTTTCTCCCTGATGAATAGAGGTGATGAATGGAAAGCTCAAAGGCAATTACAGTGGAGAAAAGTCCCCAGCCTGCTATTTTGCTTCTCTTTCAACTTTCAGATCCCTGTCTTTGATGGCTGGTCATTGACAGAAGCACTTTCATAATGTCGTGCACATTCTGTACAGTTCCATGCCCATGCAGCTTGGGATATTGGTAACTCATCGCCACTGTAATGATTCAGGGCTCTGCTGAACCAAAATGGCCATGTGAACATTTTACTATAGAAGGCTGTTGGCTCAGGCTTCTGTATTTCTCTTTGCTATGACACATTTGTAATTTCCCTGAAACTGTTACATCATGCTTAAAGACATATCTCAGAAGAGTCTTCACACCCAAAAGTTTAAGGGAAAAAAAAATTCTGTAGCCCTCTTATTGTATTGGCATATTTCCTAGCAGTCTAATCATGCAAAGGAGTCTTATGCTTTGCCCAGGCTGACATGGAATTTATGGTAATCCTCCTGCTTCAGTGAAGTGCTGAGATAACAAGCATGAGCCACCCTGCCCAGTTCCACTCATAAGCTACTTAAATTTTTTTTTACCCCATAGTTGTCTTTGTAGATACTTCAGCTTGCCATGGAAAATACTCCAGTTGGGTTTTTCTTTAATATCTAAAAACATCTAGTATATGACCCATTCTTACCTATTTACCCAAGAGAATGAAAGGTCCTCACAGATTTACACACAAATGTTCATAGCAACACAATTCATAGTAGCTTCAACTTGGAAACAACCCAAGTGCACTCATGAACTTTTTTGTGGTTATCTATACTGCAGAATGCTATTCTAAAATAAAACCAGAGTGCCAAGAAGCCAAGGAGATGGCCCAGAACTTAAGAGCACTTTCTTACTGTGTAGAGGACCTGAGTTCAATTCCTAGCATCCATGTGTTGGCTTAAAATTGGGATAAGTCCAGTTCCAGAGATTCTGATCCCTTCCTCAAACTTCTGCAAGTGGTGCAGTTATATATACTCAGCCACACAGACATACACATAAAAAATTATTATTTTTGAAAGTACTGATACATGCTAAAATACAGATCACAAACATAACAAAAATTTTAAGAGATAGACACAAAATGTGATATATGACATGAATTTGTATATAATATATGTCCAGAAAAACCAAAGATACAGAAAAATAAATTAGCAACTGGTTGGCTGGGGGTAGGAAGTGAGATTAAGGGTAAATGGGAAAAAGGGTCTTATAAAAAGTGCTCTAACACTGGTTTATAGTATACATCACAAAAGTTAGAAAAATCATTACATTGTATACTTACAATGAATTGACTTATTTATTTTATCATATTTATTCATTTATTAACATTTTACCTCAGTAAAGTGTTGTTTGTTTGTTTGTTTGTTTGTTTGATAACTGCTTGCTCAGTAAAATTTGTGGGCATTTTTCACTGATGTCAGCTCCTTACAGGTGCTAATGCTATTGAAGCCTCAAAAAGTTCAAAATAGAAGTGAACAAGGCCTCTGGGCCTCTGCCTTGCACACAGAGTCATAATCAAACATATTGCTTCCATATCAAAAGCCAAGATTCTTGAAATTCCATGCGAGGTCAGATCACAGTTCGATTGAGCACAGCTGCAGCGCACCAGTGGTTTTCTGGCAGTGAAACGAGCTGATGCTCTCCCCAAGTGTCTAGTTTAATAATAAAAAGTGACTTGGGCACTGAGCATTAAAATTTCCTCATAACATGAAATCCTTGCCATTGTGGGATTTTAAATCCTAAATTGGATCATGGTAGCAAAGTAATTTAGAAATCAATCGGCTTCACACGAAGAAAATGAAAAAACGAGGGATCAATGTTTTCTCTAGATGTTTAAAATAAAATCATACTTTAAAAATGATCTTTACTCAAGCTACTGGTAAATATATATTCTATGTAAGAGAATAGAGACAACCCATTCATCTTTAGAGATGACGTGTGAGAGTTTTGCACAAGTATTACAACCTGCTGGGGTTTATTTGAAGAATATAGGTAATATTTATATTTTTTAACTTGTCCTATCTTAAAATATTTGGACTATTTGCATTGTGAGTCGATCATCTCTAGAAATATATCTTAAGGAATCTGAGAAAATTGTGATTTGGTCCCAAATCAGTTTTCACTAAGCTTCTTGTATGATCTCAGAATACAAGAGTTGTGCTTTGCATGTCAAAATTCCCAGGAAGTAAGTCATTTGAAAAACACCAAGAAATACATATGATGAAGCTATTAATATTGAGAAGCATATACATGAACATATAAATGACTTTCATCGTAACAACCCCCAACTCTGTTCACTGAGTTATGATTACATATTTAGCACAAAACTAAAACATATCACAATCCTCCAATATCCACAGCCATTTCATTTCATGGTCAGTTATGCAGAGGTCACAGTAACTGGTGAGTTTTGTGTTTTGTACCTCCAAAAGTCATGAAAATTTATACCTCAGGCTCAACCAATTTCAGAAAAGATTAATGTATAGTAGGGGTGTCTAATAAGAAGTCAATCTTTCTACTTAACTATGCCGAGCACAAGGAAACCAAGCAGCCAGCCCACCTAGGCATTAGAGCAGCAGTCCAAGCATTAATCATTGAATGCCTACTGTGTGCCAAGAACCATAAGAAGCACAGGAAGGATTCAGTCATGATCCTCATGAGGCTTCACTACAGTGAGGAAAATAAGCCAATAAGAGAAGCATAATTACGAGATCTTACAGTGCTCTAATAAAAGTAACCATGAGCTGACATTAAAAAAATGGAAAAATGATTTTAGCCATGGGAATTGATTGCGCACAGTACAGTAATGATGACATTGACATTACAGCAGTTACTGAGTGTCTGTGCTGGGTGGAATAGAAGAAGACCTCCAGGCCAAGCAAACATAGGTTTTCTAAAAAGCAGCTTGGCATAGTCAACGAACTTAAACCCAAACTTTGCTGGAGAAAATGGTGAAAACATGAGTGAGGTAGAGGTGAACCTTGAAGGGCTTTATATAGAATCTGAATCATGTTAAGCTAAGGATCTATAATAATACAGTTCACATTTTGAGAATATTTTTCTTCTAACTCTAGAATGAAAAGACAGGATGAAGAGTGGTAGAGAAAAAAAATAATCAAGAGATTTCAGTAAAAACTCTGAAGGTGACTATAGTATTTACACTTATTAATGAGGATAAATGAAAGTAGACAGGCTGTAGAGAGATCGTAGCGACAGACAATATAAACGCAAACGGTCATGTATGTGAAATGGAAATGACAGTATGCACTGCTAACCAGAGAAACAGTATGCTCTACTAACATCGCCTTGGATCCTCGTCAGCATTGTATGCATGCTTCTACTTCCAACATGGAGAATGTCTGTTTCTAATGGTCTTCATGCTCTCGGGGACCATGTGGTAAACAGGCACAGAAAACTCAGGGCCTGGGAAAGGCCATGCATGTGGGAAATGCTTTAACTAAAGGTTGCTGAGTTTGGGACATTAACTCTCTAACACAAGAGCCAGGCAATTCTGAGTTTCCTTGAGAAATCTGCACATAGAGGAAGATTGCCTAAAGATGCCTTTTTCTCCTTCCTGCCTCGCTTTGCTCTGTGCCACATTAGCTCAGCTGTGATCCTCTCGTTAATAAGCCACACAAAAAGAATTCTGCCGTGACATCTGCTTGCAGCCCTAACACAAGACAAGGAGCCAGTTACAAATGGAATTGTAATATCAACGACTTTACCAACGGGTACTGGAGATTGGGGTGAAAAGGGGGTCGTCGATGGTAGTGTTTAAATGATCATATCCTGCAAGGTAAAATTACCTTGCGTAGGCTTTCCTTCACTGATCTTATACCTTCAACTCACTTGCCACTCCTCATTTCTATTGCCTGCTAATAAACACATTAAGATTATATCCTGGGTTCTTCCATTCCCATGCCTGTGCAGTGATGATACCTAAGGACACCTCACGCTACACTGTCTCAAAGACATGGAGTAACCTCCCTGAACCTAAGACTCCATGTCCTACAATTTAGCTAAAGATCCCAGAAAATGTGTCGCATCTTGGCAAGTCTCCAGCCTTTCACACTCTCTACTCTCTCCATCTCCCACTGACCCTGCTTTAAACCTCTCTGGGAAATCCCTACAGTCTCCTTTGGCCATACCTCAGGGCCTTTGCATTTGATCCTCTGCTCAACACTTTTCTGTGGCATCTGTCGTGACATGTCTCTGGGGTCATTCAGTGTTGAACCTTACTAAAATGATTAATTTTGAATCAGAGTCCTGTCAACTCAGGCATATTGTTTTTACATTTGTTGATTTTCTTTCTTCTGGGTTTCTGAGCTCCAGAAATTTAATTTGATTTTTTTTTCATAGTTTTGTCTTCAACACCTAGAAGTCCTGACTCAATGTGGGCTTTTATTTTTGTTGGCTCTATACATGAGTGAAGGTTAAAGATACTTGGCTGCACCTGGGTCTCCAAGCACATGACTGGGTCACCATGCAAGTACTCTTTCTTATTATTTAAATATATGTGATTATTATTTAATTTCTTTTAGCATAAGTATTTTGTCCTTAAACCTCTACTCCATTTTGAAATGTGGCATTTGGACTCTTCAATTGCAAGTGCATATTTAAAGTTATTGAATTAAAAAGTCTCGAATGGGTGATCAGTCACTATAAGATTATTGGTTCACCAAGTCAGCAATGCAAACCCCAGACTTTCTACCAACACCTTTATAACCAAATTGAAAAAAAAATGAGAGACACTCTGGAAACAATTAGTATGTTCTATTAGGTACCAAATGTGAGTTTTATAACCATGAAGCAACTATTTATACAGATCTGTACAGCACACTGAAGCCACTTTCTATGATTACTTTGGATTCATTTAGAGTCAACTTTGCAAAACTTCTGATCTTTTGGAAACATGTAACTTATACACAAAATGGGCAAATATAGAAAGACTCATAAGAGGCATGGTAAACACAGCGTTGTCTGTTTGGCAGATTGACAGAGAGAAAGATTTAAAATCATTGCCACAAATAAAGATAATATGTTTGGCACTTGCTGTATAAAGCACACAATCTAGGTACCTCATACTAGCTCAGTGCAGAATATCATCCTTTATTGGTTATTTGAAAAATGTTATAGATAGAGGTAAATGAACTGTCATATTGACCTCAGTTTGTCTCAAAATTCCATCAATCTGAAACACAACTTAAATGAACAATTCCATTTAAATGAAATTGTTGTGCCATAGATTTGTGTCATTGTTTTACAAATAACAAAAAATTAGAGATATAAGGTGTGTGACCAGTGAACCTTCAAACCACTCAACATCAGATCATAAATACATATACATACATGCATATATATATATATATATCATGACTGTACTACTATATGTATATATATATATATATATATATATATATATATATATATATATATATATA
>CACVCL010032501.1:12500-16118 GCA_902729485.2 Mus minutoides | reverse complement strand
GCTCCAAGGACTGAGGCCAGGGAAGTCACCATGGGAAGAGAAGGGGGTAGGAGGAAGAGAAAGAGAAAAAAAGGGCATTGGGAAGAGAGAGAGGAGAAGAAGAGGAAAAGGAAAAAGAAGAAAAGGAAGAGGAAGAAGAGGAAGGAGGAGGAATAAGAGGAGAAGGAGAAGGAGGAGAAGGGAAGGAAGAAGAGGAAGAAGAGGAAGAAGAGGAGGAAGAGGAGGAGGAGAAAAAGAAGAAGAAGAGAGAGTAATGTGTTTTAAAAAACCAAGGATATGTTTTATAGAAGGGAGGTATAGTACAGTGGGAGGGGGCTCCTCACTCAGTGGTCCACGCTGAGGCATCCCTCTCTGCCCTCCCCCTAGGTACCAGTCATATACTAGACAGGTCTAGTATAGAATAGAGTTTATTTGGGGGCATGGGAAGGGGAGTTGAGAAGGGAGTAGAGGCAGAGAAGGAGAGAGAGACACAGAGAGAGAGAGAGAGAGAGACAGAGACAGAGACAGAGACAGACAGACAGACAGACAGACAGACACACACACACACACACACACACACACACACACACACACACACACACGCACGCGCGCTCGAGACCAGCCAGAAACACATAGAGAGAGAGGGGGGAGGGGGAAAGGGAGAGAGGGAGAAAGGGGTCAGAGAGAGTGAAGGCGATCAGAGAGTCAGAGAGGCCAAACAGTCCCTTTTATTGCAAGCCAGGCCTACCTGGCTGTTGCTGGGTCACTGTTGGGCAGAGCATAGAAGGAATGCCAACAGAGAGGAGACCAAAATGTCTGGATTATATAGGGAAGAGCCTCTGGGGGAAAGGCAGCCCAGCACCTGGGCTGGAAAGTTCAAGGCTGGGGACAGAGTCTGCCAGGAGGAGACTGAGGGATGCTGGGTGAACCTGGAAGCCAGGTCTGCTTTGATAGGTAAAATATGCACTTTAATCCCTTGTCCTGGGGTCTGAAACCAAACCAAGTGAGACAGGGCTTACCTCCTGTGTCTCTGTAGAGCAGGCTGCCTCCTCTGTCACTCTTCCTGTGCTAATCTCTGGAACCTTCTACTATTTCCTATTCTCCAGCTTTACTCTCTGCTGCACGGGAGCTATAAGAGCTCTTGTCCCAGGAAGAGAAAGGCTGACCACAGCAGGAGGGAAGCAGACCACAGGCTGGGGACAGGGCCCGCTTGTTGTACAGCCTGTATTTAGAAAATGAGGGGTTTTGCACTCACACAGGGTCCACTCATCGTGTACCAACTATGTTTCAGGGTTAGAGAGACCTCTGTCAGTTCAGGGGTGGGGTTGGGGGTGAGGTGGCCCTTCTTACAAGCTTGTAGGTATCCAGCCTCAAGGCTGGCTTCAGAGTACATGTGAGGGGGTGAGGGGAGTTCAAACTCCAGTGCTTTGCCTGTCCCCAGGCTCCCTTTCACCCAAACTCTAGTGGGCATAATGGGGGCCTACAGCCCTCTTGGAGACAGGGAGGGGAGGTGGGGCAGGAGCAGTAAATCTTTCTGGGCTTGACTGTCCAAATGCCTGCTAGAATCACTCACATTTCTGGAAGCTTCCTGGATGTCTATTCCCTTGGCAGACATCGTGGAAGTGGTATCTCAGCAGACCCATGCCAGAGGATCAACCAGCTCAAAGTTTCCCAGGCTAGGTAGGGTGTGCCTGCTCTATTGGGGGAAGGGAGCGATACATGGTATAGCCAGTGTTGGTGGGGAGTCGCTGGAAAGGGAGAAGGCACAGTCACACTGGGATCACTGACTGTTGCTCTGAGGAAGTGGGAGCCACAGGAGGTGTGGGGAGAGGAGGGGTCATGGCTTACCTCAGACATCAGCTGTGTGACCTTAGCTTCCCTAGCAAAGCTGTGACATGGCTAGGGAGTTTGAGGGATAGAGGCTGAGCGTTCTTACATCATTTGTGGGTCTAGGCTACTTGGAGGTCTCTCCAGATGTCAGAGTGTTGCCCTGACTACTACAGATGCTGCAGTTCCCATCCACTCAAAGCACTTTGCTCAATCCTCAGAGATGAAAGGCTAACTATGGCTCATCAGGGTCCAGGAGGATTTCTGACCTGCTCCAGATGTTTGGCCTGGGGACTGAATCCTAGGAAATTCCAGCTCCTGGGCACCACCCAGGCAGGAATACAAGGGACCCCACCCAAACTCTGACTAAGCCACCTTGGGGAAGTGGCTGTGGATGTGCATGCTGACCTCATAGTCATTAATACAATACCCACCTCTCCAGTCCCTACATTAAAAGAAGCCCAGGTGAGGAAGGATACAGACACAGACGTGTAAACCATGGAGCCAAATAGCAGCTGCCTGGTTTCTGCTGTCACTGTGAAGGGAACCAGGAAGTTGGATTCTATTAAAATGGCCTTTGTGTGCACGTGCAAGTTTATGTGTGTGCATGTGGACATGTTTCTGCATGCATATGTTTGTATGCAAGCATGCCCACATATGTGTGTGTGTGTGTGTGTGTGTGTGTGTGTACAGAGGCTGGAGGTCACACTGCTTTTCTCTTCTTTGACTCTCCACCTTATTTTCTGAGACAAGGTCTCTCACTGACCTTGGAGTCTTCCATGTTTCCATCCCCAGGGCTACAGACATGCACCATCATGCCCTGCTCTCCCTGTGCTTAGGGACTTGGGTACTTGTGAGTCCAGGCTACTTGGAGGTCTCTCCAGATGTCAGAGCGTTGCCCTGACTACTACAGATGCTGCAGTTCCCATCCACTCAAAGCACTGTGCTCAGTCCTCAGAGATGGAAGGCTAACTGTGACTTATCAGGGTCCAGGAGGATTTCTGACCTGCTCCAGATGTTTGGCTTGGGGACTGAATCCTAGGAAATTCCAGCTCCTGGGCACCACCCAGGCAGGAATACAAGGGACCATCCAGGCACTTTATCTACTGGGCCATTCCTTAACTCTCTCTCTCTCTCTCTCTCTCTCTCTCTCTCTCTCTCTCTCTCTCTCTCCCTCCCTCCCTCCTCCCTCCCTTCCTCCCTCCCTCCCTTTCTCCCTCTCTTGCTTCCTTGGTTTTTGAAATAAGGTTTTTCTGTGTTTTGCTGTCCTAAAACTCACTCTATAGACCAGGCTGACTTGTAACTCAGAGATCCACCTGCCTCTGCCTCCTGAGTGCTGGGATTAAAGGTGTGCCCCATCACACTTGGTTAATTATGCCCTTTTTTGAGACTATATCACATGTAGCCCAGGCTGTCCTTGACCACATAAAGAAGGATGACTTTAAACTTCTTGATTTTCCTTTTTTTTTTTCTTTTGGTTTTTCGAGACAGGGTTTCTCTGTGTAGCCCTGGCTGTCCTGGAACTCACTCTGTAGACCAGGCTGGCCTCAAACTCAGAAATCCACCTGCCTCTGCCTCCCAAGTGCTGGGATTAAAGGCATGCGCCATCACTGCCCAGCACTTCTTGACTTTCATACATCTACTTCCCAAGTACAGGGTGTAAGATGTGTACAATGACCAGTTTATGTACTACTGAGGGTTAGTCAGCTCTGTGCGTACTAGGCCTGCAGCAACAATCGTCCACTGAAGTGAAATTCCCAAAAGGCAAATTGAGGGAGACAGAGTAGGTTAGAGGTTGAGAGGGTCAGGTAG
>CACVCL010032501.1:0-7500 GCA_902729485.2 Mus minutoides | reverse complement strand
ACAGCCTGTGGATTCAGAACTCTCAAAATGTGGGCCAGAAGAGATCTCTTCTCTTTATGAGGACTTTAAAAAGATTTATTAATTTTTTACTTTATGTATAGGGAGGGTTTTGCCTGCATGTGTATAAGTGCACCACATGTGTACCTGGTATTTGAGGAGGCCAGAAGAAAGTATCAGATCTTCCTGAACTGGAGCTACAGACAGCTGTGCTCCATGTGGACGCTGGATACAGACCTGGGCCCAGTGTTCTTAGCCGCTGATCCCTGTCTCCAGCCACACCTTTTATAATTTTAACTTAAACTGTTATTTTATTTTAAAAGATAGGGTTGAATGTAGCTCAGTCAGATCCTAGAACTCATTGTGTAGTCTGGGCTGGCCTTCACTCCTGACCTGCCTCCATCTCCCAAATGTAACACCAGTTACAGGTATCTGCTGCCATGACAGAGTTTACCTCACAGATTTGTGATACAGAGATTCAGTATTTTATTATAGTTCCACAAGTGACACAAGGCAACCACTAAAGATGTTCTTAAAAAAATGTTTTATTTTGGAAATATTCTAATGCACAGAAAAGCAGAGGCATAATAAACTCCCACAGAGTGGTTGATATGGATGGTCCTCCTGACAAGATGAAGAATCACAAGGTACATCAGTTAAGGTAGTGAGCCTCGGGCACATGAGGCGAAGAAGGTGGAAAGACCCACCTTAGCTGTGGACAGCTCTGTTTCATGGAGCAGAGTCTTGAACTAAATAGAAAGGAGAAAGAGCGCTGAGCTCTAGCAAGCACCTTGCTCTCTGCTCCTGACTGAGCATGTGGTGTGACCTGCCACCTCCAGCCACTCTACCTCAGCTTCTCCACCACAGAGGACAAGCCCTTCCTATGTAAGTTGCTCTGAGGGGTATTTCGTCCCAGCAACGTGCACAGCGTTGAGTGCACACAGCCTGCTATGCTTTCCTTTCTTTTCCTCCTTCTCTCACAGATGCCCAGTGTAGAAGGAGATAAACGCTGCTACAGAGAAATGCTTGCTTATGTGTTTCGGAGGCCCCCTGAATGGTACACGGCTGGAAATCACCATGCAGGGTGCGCAAGGCCTTCTCCACACTTCTTCTGTCTGTCTGGCCATCCTGGATGCAGCAAGCCACAGCGGAGGAACTGCCTCAGGTTCAGGTGCTAAAGTGATTTGGCCTTGGGCCCAGTCCCCCTTTCCCAGCTACACAAACACAAAGAGATGCATCCCACCGAGTCACCCACTTGGCTGAACTGTGCAACTGGTAACCTCCTTGGGAGCTTCCTTCTTGGGTATTTTTCTCCCCTACACGAAGTGTCTACGCCATCACTGGAGAATGACAAAAACAGGAAAGTACATCTTACAGGCGCTAACAGTCAAGGCTGGCGCGGCCCAAACTCATGACGCAGTTGAGAACTAAGGCGAAGGGTGTCAGCCTGTCTGCTTCGTGCTAAGAAGTATGTTAAGGAGAAAAGCACACTTATGCCAACGACTTCTACACTTGCTAGTCATAAAGTGAAGAGAGACAAAGGTGTTTATCCTGATTGGTGTCACAAATCATTTCACAGCTGTTATTTTTGGCAGTCGCTGTTCTGGAGGGCTTATGGTGCATTAACGTCACCTCAAGCAAAACTACCACAGGCCAAAGTTCATTGTCATCTCAGGGAAACTCGATTCAAGGAAGGTTTTCTCTTTTACAAGACCAAGCCCCATTGTAGCCAAGGCTGATCTTAATCGCTATGCGGCTGAGAATGGCCTGGAACTTCTGATCCTCCTGTCTTTAACTTCTAAGTGCTAGGATTACAGATGCATGCCACTATGCCCAGTTTATATAATACTAGGTGCTGAACCCAGGGCTTTGTGCATACTAGGCAAGCATTGTACTAACTGTGCTCCATCAGTAGCTGAGAGCAGTCGATATTTAAAAGCATCTGAGGGCTGATAGATGGCTTAGTGGGTAAGAGTGCATGCCTAAGGACTAAGCCTGAGGACCTGAGCTTATCCCTGGGACCCAGGGAGGGAAGGAGAGAACCCATTCCTGTAAGTTATCCTCTGGCCTCCACTGGCACTGTGGCATACATTCACAGACACACTAAACAAATATGTAAAAGTTTTAAGCACTGGGACGGTTTTACCAAAAGCACTGTAGTATATCCAGACACGTGGGCAGAGCCAATACAGAGCACTTGACTAGAAGTGGAACACCCTGACTTTGAGTCCCCAAACCTCTAGGAAACAAACAATGAAGCTGGCTGTTTATTACCGCCAATGTCTTGTCCATTTGCCAATCCAGTCATACAGCCATCAGTAATGGTTTCATTTAGCTAAATGAACCGATGAAGCTGAGTGTGGTAGTACACACTGGAATCCCAGCACTCCTGGGCAGAGGCTGGAGGACTGCTGCAAGCCTGAGTCTAGCCTGGGCTACTAGTTACTTCTAGACCATCCAGGGCTATATAGCAACATGTTGCCCCAGTAAAACCCCAAACAAACAAAAGCCAGATGAACCTATCAGGAATCTTATAAAATACAGTTCAGAAAAAAAAACTAAGACTGCCTCTGGGAGCCACAGGCTCCTCCACCTACTCCAGACCAGTTATCTGTAAGGAACTTGCTTTCCTCCTGTAGTGAGCACCACAGACTCCTCTAAAACCATTAAACCATGTGGGGCCCAAGAGTCCTAAAGGCCAGACACTCAAGTGGCAGCTGTGTAGGTAGCTGGGAGAAGTAGGGGGGCCAGAGGCTGGGAACTCTCAAGGACCCCCTGATACTGAAACTCTTTTTTTTTTTTTTTTTTTGAGACAGGGTTTCTCTGTAGCCCCGGCTGTCCTGGAACTCACTTTGTAGACCAGGCTGGCCTCGATCTCAGAAATCTGCCTGCCTCTGCCTCCCGAGTGCTGGGATTAAAGGTGTGTGCCATCACGCCCGGCTTTGAAACTCATTTTTCACAAAAAGAGATATGAAGTTAGAAAAACCATCCCTTCTTAGTCTTTTGGCTGAGATCAAGTATAGAGACATGATCATCCTTGCACATACCTGGCTGTTCTCCAGCAGTGCCGGGGGTGGGGGGCTCCAGCTGCCAGCCCCTGTATCTCCCCTCCTGCCCACGTTGTAATGTCACCTCCTTAGCCATGTGTGCTGCCCTCTGAGGGCAGAGGCCAAGCTAACCACTCTCTTAGCGTGGCCAGCTCGGGGTAGTCCAATGTATGTGTGTTCCTTCAAGTCTCCAAACAAACCCTTACTTCAGATAAATGGAGGCAAAAATTAACTCCTATCTGCACAGGGGCAAGACCTGAATGAGAAAATATGTAGCATCACGTTCCTATAATTAGGAGGAGTTTCTTCTTGATGCCAGGAGATACTAGGGAAATCTGGGGTTCTCTTTTGAGGTTAATGAAAACTCAAGGACACTTTTATTAGAGTTTAAAAAGAAAAGCCTTCAAGTCAGGAAAGATGTAAATCTCGGAACCCTCTAGACGTTTCCGAGAGGAGTCAAGCCATCTACCACACAGCAGCCGGCAGCCAGAAGCATCTATTGGGGTTGGGGTGGGGAGTTCCTTTGGAGAAAAGTAAAGAAATCCAAAGAGTTATGGAAAGCACACTTAGAACGCAGGTGGGGGGGGGGGAGCAAAGGAGAAGATACGGTTTTCTGGATAATTTAGAAAAGCTGGATGAACTATGAAGCTGTATGCTACAGCCTGCTAAACCACTGCGGTTCAGATGAGGATTCTGAGATGGAAAAGTACATATCTCATTAAAGAACTAATTATCCCGCTGGGCATGGTGGCGCACGCCTTTAATCCCAGCACTTGGGAGGCAGAGGCAGGCGGATTTCTGAGTTCGAGGCCAGCTTGGTCTACAAAGTGAGTTCCAGGATAGCCAGGGCTATACAGAGAAACCCTGTTTCGAAAAAACAAAACAAAACAAAACAAAAACAAAAAACAAAAACAAAAAAACAAGAATTATCCCTCCCATCTCCTTAGAATGGCTTAAGGTGGATCTGCCTTCCCAGGAGTGGGCCTTCAGTCCCTCCACTTGACATGCCCTACTTGACTTATCTTAACAAGGCCAGAGGTTCTAGTCTCTTGACCAGAAAATTTCCCTTATCCATCTTTTAGTTCTGCTCCTGAAATGACGAAGGGTAATCCTCCATTTTGTGTCTGCGGAGATGCTTCAGCTCTCTACCCACAAGAGTCATGTCTGTCTGGCAATTTATTTATAAATGCCATGGTCTAGATCAATCAAAATAATATCTGTGCAAGATAAAATGACTGAAAAAGGTGAAACTCAAAATTAATTGTCGTATTGTATCTGAAATATGTACTACGTTCTGCGATAAACAAACATTGCAAACCTGCTTTGGGCCTCACCTGACATCGATGTAATTTGAGATTTTGTGGGTTTTGTCTTTTAAAATGCTATACCCCTGAGCTTCAACACTAAGAGATTTTCTGAGGCATTAGTTCACAATTGGTCACTGGCCAAAAATTAAATGACTCGGATACTTTTTGTTTTTGAGACAGGGTTTCCTGGAGTAGCCCTGGCTGTCCTGGAACTCACTCTGTAGGCCAGGCTGGCCTTGAACTCAGGGATCCAACCGTCTCTGCATCCCATGTACTGAGATTAAAGGCACGTACCAGCACACCTGGCTGGCTTTTTTACTCTTTTTTTTTTTTTTTTTAAGATTTATTTTATTTAATTATATGTAAGTACACTGTAGCTGTCTTCAGACACTCCAGAAGAGGGCGCCAGATCTCGTTATGGATGGTTGTGAGCCACCATGTGGATGCTGGGATTTGAACTTATCACCTTCGGAAGAGCAGTCGGGTGCTCATACCCGCTGAGCCATCTCACCAGCCCCGGCTTTTTTACTCTTAATTGGCTTAATTATTGTAGTGGTATGCATCTTTCTTGTATGAATTATTTTACTCTGACATCAAGTCTTAAAAGCTGATGGTTTAGGGTGTTGATCCAGTGAGATATCAAAGCCAAGTAAAATAAGGGAAGAAAGTACCTAGCAGTCAAGGACTAAAACTTCTAGGCCTTATGGACTGAGTTCAAATGTTGGTTCCACCTCTCCTAGCTAAATGATCTTGACTACCTCACCATGATCTCACTTGAATTTTACACCTGTGTGGCTGCTATGGTTTGGCTGTGAAGTGTCTGCAGAGACTCACATGGTGAAGGCATGATGCCCAGTTGGCAGTCCCAGCCACTCAGAGTTGAATGGATCCCGAGGGCTCTGACTTGGATTTATCGTTTCCTGGCCTTTCATACAGGAGCTGGGGATGGCTGAGTGAGGTAGTTGGAGACTGAGTTCTTTGTCTCTGACTACTTCCTGTCTGTCTTAGTGACTTTTCCATTGCTGTGATGACCAAAGCAACCTATAAAACGAAGTATTTGTTTGGTTACAAAGGGTTAGAGTCCACGATCCCCAAGGACATGGTAACAGGCAGGGCACTGCAGCGATAGCTGAGGGTGCACATCTTGAGACACAACCATGAGGCAGAGCCCACCTCCAGTGACACCATCGTCTAAGAAGGCCACACCTCCTAATCCTCACAATGTTCTTCTGCCTTCCCATGGTGCAGCAGCAACTGAAATCATGGAGGAACTATGGGCACAGATAAGTCATCCCTCCTTTCTAGTTAGGTCAAAGACTGTGTCACAGTGAAAGGCTTGCACTAAAGTCTCACCAACCTGACCCCACCTCAATCCTCCCAGTCTGCCTTGCTCCAGTTCTGTGAACCTACATACCTCAGTTTACCTGGCCTCAGATTCCATGTTAGTAAAAATTGTAACGATTATACTGAACACATGGGAAGTTATGTGGACTAATTAAGAAAAAGCCTTTAATCCCAGCACTTGGGAAACAGTGACAGGCAGACCATTGAGTTTGAGGCCATCCTGGTAACTTTTTACTAACTTTTTGAACATTTTAATTTTGACAAAAAAAAAAGTTCACTAAAAGCTTCAGAATAATTTTTTAAATTAGATATTTTCTTTATTTACATTTCAAATGTTATCTGCTTTCCTAGTTTCCCCTCCGAAAATCCCCTATCTCCTCCCCCTCTCCTTGCTCACCAACATACCCACTCTTGCTTCCTGGCCCTGGCATTCCCCTGTACTGGGGCATAGAACCTTCACAGGACCAAGGGCCTCTGCTCCCATTGATGACCAACTAGGCCATCCTCTGCTACATATGCAGCTAGAGACATGAGTCCCACCATGTGTACTCTTTGATTGGTGGTTTAGTCCCAGGGAGCTCTGGGGGTACTGGTTAGTTCATATTGTTGTTCCTCCTATGGGGCTGATAACTCCTTCAGCTCCTTGGGTACTTTCTCTAGCTCCTTCATTGAGGACCCTGTGCTCTGTCTAATGGATGGCTCTGAGCATCCACTTCTGTATTTGTCAGGCACTGGCAGAGCCTCTCAGGAGACAGCTATATCAGTCTCCTGTCAGCAAGCTCTTGTTAGCGTCCACAGTGTCTGGTTTTGGTGGTTGTTTATGGGATGGATCTCCAGGTGGGGCATTCTCTTGATGGTCATTCCTTCAGTCTCTGCTCCGAATTTTGTCTCTGTAACTCCTTCCATGGGTATTTTGTTCCCCCTTTTAAGAAGGATCGAAGTATCCACACTTTGTTCTTCCTTCTTCTCGAGTTTCATGTGTTTTGCAAATTGTATCTTGGGTACTCTGATCTTCTGGGCTAATATCCACTTATTGGTGAGTGCATATCATGTGTGTTCTTTTGTGATTGGGTTACCTCACTCAGGATGATATCCTCCAGATCCATTTGCCTAATAATTTCATAAATTCATTGTTTTTAATAGTTGCGTATTACTCTATTATGTAAATGTACATTTTCTGTATCCATTTCTCTGTTGAGGGACATCTGGGTTCTTTTCAGGTTCTGGCTATTATAAATAAGACTGCTATGAACATAGTGGAGTGTGTGTCCTTATTACATGTTGGAGCATCTTCTGGGTATATGCCCAGGAGAGGTATTGCTGGACCTTCTGGTAGTACTATGTCCAATTTTCTGAGGAACGGCAAAACTGATTTTTCAGAGTGGTTATACCTGCTTGCAATCCCACCAGCAATGGAGGAGTGTTCCTCTTTCTCCACAGCCTCACCAGCATCTGCTGTCACCTGAGATTTTTATCTTAGCCATTCTTTGTTTTGATTTGCATCTCCCTGGCTTCAGAATAACGTATAAATTAACTCAGGATGAACCTTTATTGTTACTTCCTTTAAAAAAAAATTGACTTGTGAGGGCTGGAGAGATGATTCAGTGGTTCAGAGGACTGAATGTTCCTCCACAGAACCTAGGTTTAATTTCCAGCACACACAAAGCAGGCAGGTCACAAACTGGTTGTGACACCAGTTGTAGGAATCTGACACCTTCTTGGCTTTACTGGGCATTGCATGTACACCACCGTGCATGGACTTACATTCATACAAAGCATCCATGTACACACACACACACACACAC
>CACVCL010032500.1:0-16121 GCA_902729485.2 Mus minutoides | reverse complement strand
AAAAATTCTCTCAATGTTCATACAACCTGATGACCAAGGATAACTTAAACATAATTCACAGCAAGTTTAAAGAGTTTTATCTAGGTTGTTGCACAATTTTCAAAGATTCCTATCTTTTCTCCCAAGTATTTATAGTAGAAGCCACATTCTACTTTGTGGTCCATTTCAGTGTTTGCTCCTGTGCACATATGCAAAGACAGAAAAGGAGAATGTGCAGCACTAAGCTATCTCTCATTTCTTCTCAGTGTGTCCTAAACTAATTACCCTTAAATACTTCCATAGTTGGTAAGCTAATATGGACAATATAGTAATGTATTCTAAATAACATCCAGTGATTAGGTATCTTTTTAAAAATTGAGTATACTAGGAACTAAAGGCAATGTCAACTGTGACCTAAGCCTAAATAGCTATGATTTGTCTAGTCATATAATACAGAGCCATAAAATAGTAAATCGCACCATATTTTTTACTTTGTTTCAGTTGTAATATATATATATATATATATATATATATATATATATATATATATATATATAGTTTCTCTGGATGAGTAAAGATTTTTCAATATACCATTTAATGTTTAAACTATTTATTAAATATTAAAAATTAATTTTGCTGAGCCAGAAAAATAATTGGCAATATATTGTAAATACACAGGGAAGCCTGTAAGAATTTGCTTTCTAGGAAGCAGGAATACACATTCCATGGAATGGCTGGGTTTACACAGACTTATGGAGCATCATGATATGGATAGCATATGAAAACCAGATGATAAGCCCTAACTAAAATGATTTGTTATTCAGTTTTCTGTCTCTGCCACAATACATGACATATACTACATATGACTTAACGAAAGATCTATTTGGGCTTGTAGTTCTAGAAGCTAAAATGCAAGACTTAGAGGGTTTTATTTAGTTGAGTTTACAATGAGGAAAGAATATCATGGTCATGGGAGCGAAGGATGCCTTGAGTGTATGTATAAAGTGGTAATTAACATAGGGATGGCCAAGTCAAGGAGCAAGGTGTAACGGAAAAATGGCTTCCTCCATTCAGACTTAGAATGGAAATGCCTTCTTCTGCTTCAAGTAATTGTTTACCAGTGACGGATCAGTGTGTGTAATAACTCAACTGCAGCATCTTTTCCAAAATGCTTATGGCCTGAGACTACTCACCTACAGAGCCTAACTAACCCCTACCTATGTGCTATACATAACAAACATGTAGAGGTTTCAGGTTGCTGCATAATCACAATCAAAGGCCTCACAACCTACATGATACCTGATTTTCTCTACTTGTGTCCATGTGTATGTATTCATTTTTTTGCCCCGGACTACAGTCAGGTTTTCAGGCCCCTTATACATGGGATGCATGGCTAGAGCATAAACCAGAACAGGCTGTCACATCTCACGGCAGAACACATAGAAATAGAAGCAGAACCTACCCTCCTATCAGCAAAATTCTTCCAAAGACTTAAGGGCCTTCTATTGCATCTAATCTTTTTACATGCCAAAAGCATCTGCTAATGTCACCATTCTGTAACATAAGTCTTTACATAAGAAATACCAATAGACACTCATTCAAAACTAGGTGTTTTTTGGTTTAGTATACTTCTTAGACTTCACTACAAAATGAATACTGTACTCTAAAAAATCATATCTAGAAACTCTGTCTCCGAGGTTGATAGTACTGAGTAATAATTTGAAGAAGCGCCTTTGGGTGGAATCTCATGTGTTTGCGTTATTACAAAGTACTGAAAGACTCAGAAACAACAGACACTTATTTCTTAGTTTTCCTTAGGTGAAAATTCATGGGTCAGGATACCAGTAAGGTCTGTTCATTTACTCTCAGTCGGAAACTACCTATATCCTTTTGCCTTTTTTAAAAATAACAGTGGTTTAGTTAGGGTTTCTATTGCTTTGACTAAACACCATGATCAAAAACCAAATAGTGGAAGAAAAGGTTTATTTGGTTTGAACTTCCAGATCATAGTCCATCATTGGTGGAAGTCAGAACAGGAACTCAAGCAGGGCTGGAACCTAGAGGTAGGAACTGATCCAGAAGCCATCGGAGTGGGGATTTGCTCCTAACTGGATTGTTCAGCTTGGTTTCTTATAGGTTCCAGTACACAAGCCCAGGGATGTCACCACCCACCATGGTCTGGGCCCTCCAATTTTATTAACTAATTAAGAAAATGCCTTGTAGATGGGAGTCATGGAGGCATTTTGTCCACTGAGGATCCTTCCTCTCTCATGACTCTAGTGTGCATCACACACACACACACACACACACACACACACACACACACACACACAAAGTTTACAGACAAAAATCAACCAGTACACAAATAAGAGAGATGGTTTGCTTTCAGTTCTTCCATTACTAGGACACAAATTTCATGTATGAGGCCTTCGCTTACATGTACTGATTTTTTAAAATTTAAAAATTTAAGAATACCGAAAGATCCTGCAATACCACTCCTGGGCATATACCAAGAAGATGTTCCAACTGGTAAAAAGGACACATGTTCCACTATGTTCATAGCAGCCTTATTTATAATAGCCAAAAGCTGGAAAGTACCCAGATGTCCCTCAAGAAGAATGGATACAGAAAATGTGGTACATTTACACAATGGAGTACTATTCTGCTATTAAAAATGAAATTATGAAATTCTTGGGCAAATGGATGTATCTGGAGGATATAATCCTTAGTGAGGTAACCCAATCACAAAAGAAGTCATTGGATATGCGCTCACTGATAAATGGATATTAGCCCATAAACTTAGAATACCCAAGATACAATTTGCAAAACACAAGAAAATCAAGAAGGAAGACCAGCATGTGGATACTTCATTCTTCCTTTAAATAGGAAACAAAATACCCATGAAAGGAATTACAGAGACAAAGTTTAGAGCTAAGATGAAAGGATGGACCATACAGAGACTACCCCACTAGGGGCAATCCATCCCATAATCAGTCACTAAACTCAGACACTATTGCATAGGACAGCAAGTGTCTACTTAAGGGACCCTGATATAGCTGTCTCTTACAAGAAGTGGATTCTCACAGTCATCTATATGATGGAACACAGGGCCCACAATGGAGAAGCTAGACATAGAACCCCAGGAGCTGAAGGGGTCTGCAACCCTAGAAGAGGAACAACAATATGAACTAACCAGAACCCCCAGAACTAGTGTCTCTAGCTCCACATGTAGCAGAAGATGGCCTAGTTGGCCATCATTGGGAAGAGAGGCCCCTTGGTACTACAAACTTTATATGCCCCAATACAGGGGAAAGCCAGGGCCAAGAAGTGGGAGTGGGTAGGCAGGGGAGCAGGGAGTGGGGAGGGGGATGGGATTTTCGGGATAGCATTTTAAATGTAAATTAAGAAAATATCTAATAAAATTATTGAAAAAAAGGAATACTATCCATTTTGCCAGTGTATGAATTTTGAGGCAACCAACAGTTTCACTGTCTTGTAGACATTAATATGAAGTTGGAGATTCTATGATGAAAATGATGCCTTTATAATAAAACAAAAAAGAAGAGAGAGCTCTTTATACCCCCACAAAGTTGAAGACACAGAAATTCTAAAATCTGTAAGCCAAAAAGAAATGCCTCACTATCATGCAACCTAATCGACAATTTACATAGGACTTTCCAGCATATAATCCTGTGAAGCTTATGTGTCTGGTGCTGATGCCAGTCACATTATCATTGAAATGTGCATTGACTGAGACAGAACTGTTGGTCTCTCGGCACCACAGAATTGCTTGTGTGGTCTATGTTGGTACAAAAATATACAGCCCCTTAAGTATAAGGCATTTCATCTGTGAAGTAAGACAACATACCAGGTACTAGGTTGCTCAGTAGAGAGTTTTATTAGACAACATGAAGGGTAAACTGAGTCTATCTAAAAATTTTAATGCTTATGAAAGATGCTACAAATTGAATTTGTGGCATTTCTAGAAATTGGATAGGTTATGATGACTTACTACTGTTGAACTAGGCTAAGACTAAAATTAAGACAACACTAAAACCATACTTTTCTGCTAAGAATATTTGGGTATACATATATTCTAAACATTCTACAATAAAGAACAGATCATAATATAAAATAGTCACAATGCTTAAGAAATCACATGAAAGTGACATCTCTGCAGAAATGCATCCAAGTGTAAATGCTAAGTTCAATATTAGACAGTGATAACATACCTCTGCTTTCTTTAAAAGTGAGCAACAACTAGTGCACACACACACACACACACACACACACACACACACACACACGCACAATCCTGTAGCTCTCCAGAACAGCAAATGGTGAGGAAGTAATTCTATAATCAACATGAAAAAGACTCAGACATGTATGAACAAGAGGAAAATAAATTCTCTTAAAACATTTGAGCTCGGCCCCAAGACTGATCCTATGGTTAAAGTATTCCTTTACTTTCTGTCTCTTTTCTTTCCCTGTTTTGGCCTTCAGGGGAGTAGTAATGGTGAATCTTCCAAAAGTAAAGAGATACTTCTGACAGAGAGCAAAACATCCAAGAATATAAGTGTTTCATTTCAGCTGCTTTGCTAGTGAAATACAGGTTATAAATGCTCCATTCTTACTTCTCACAGAGTCATTGGGATATCTCAAAGGAATTGGTGAAGTGCTTCCTACAACAAGGCTCCTACTTCTAAGTGCTAAATTCATCAGAGGTAGTAACACAATCAAGAAAATGGAAACAGCTGCTCATCTTCCTCTGAAAATTGAATCTGGCAACTGAAGAGTGCAACTGAATACATTTCTTATTTGTTAAAAGCAGATACTGCATGTACTTGTGATATATGAGATAGAGAGTGACTCGGCTATCTTAAAATCTACATAACAATAAACATATTTTATTAAATGAAATGCCTGAGCATTTTAGAATGATAAATTATAATGAAAAAGTAGAAAACAAAGTAGAGGGAAGAAAGGGGGCAAAAAAAGAAACAATCAGAAATTCAAAACAATTAAATGAGGGATTAGAGATGACTCCGTTGTCTGCAAATGGAGGCAATGTGTTGTCTAGTAATAATGATGTAAATACAAACATAGTGCAAGGGACCTGGGTCTTGAGAATCTTCAAGAAGAACTACACACTTATACATCATATACATTATAGAATATTGATAGTTGGAAAGCCTGCAGGAAATAAAATGTGTTCCTTGAAAATGTGTGCCTTAAATAAATATTATGCCAAATTCCACTTAATACTCAAATACATCTCTCTCTTGAGTTCTTTTCCATAAATACTGTAACCTTAAAAAATACCAGTGGTCAATATCATATAAAAACAATGAATCACACCTTAAAATGCAACCACTGACTTAATATTTCCTTGAAAATTAAAAGCATTCCAAACTATCTCAGTATTTAAAATTCTGCCTCTAATAGAATTGAAAGTGATTATTTCCTGTCAGACCTAACTTGTTATCTGATATCTTTAATTATTTCATCATGTTCTCAGGTCTTCTAATATTTCATACTGAACAGAAGTCATGAAGAAACAATAACACTACAGTCATTTCTTTCTTTAATGAAAGACCTGTGCTACAGTGGCCTGTGTACGGAGCATACAAGGCTTGCCTCCTATGTACATACCTCATGTTCTTAGTGGAAAGGGTTATAGTGGATGTGGAGTATTGATTGTGAGCTACAATTCTTCTTATGTTTCATAATCTGTACCAAGAAATTCCTCAGCTAAGGTGGAACAAATCGCCTGTCCAAATATTAAACCCTTATGTAATTTTGACCTTCTGCTACACATTTTAAATGAGCAATTAAATTTGTATTTTCTAATTTATATAACATATTATATACTGTTTTTCTTTTTATTTTAAAGGCATTTTTCTGAAAATAGCAAGCATTGTAATGTC
This sequence comes from Mus minutoides, assembly GCA_902729485.2. NCBI lineage: Eukaryota > Metazoa > Chordata > Mammalia > Rodentia > Muridae > Mus > Mus minutoides. The sequence goes on along the minus strand of CACVCL010032500.1, from coordinate 10,215 downwards.
ATGGAATTTCCACATTACAGCTTATTAATAGAAGTAATTTATTTCCTAATCCTTAAGCTAAATGGAACTGATAAGAATTCAAAAAGATTGTATTTTTGGTCTGGTAAAGATTTCATAGAGTAATAAACTCCCGAGAGTATTTATTTAGGAAATGAGGACAGATAATCAAATTAAATGGGAAAGATATTCTCATTCTTCAGACAGTCGAGAAAGTTAGGGAGTGTCTCAACCTACAACTCATAACAACTAGGATAGAAATGTCTGTAAGTACAAATATAGAATTCATTTTGGACTTCTATTTTATATGCATTAAAATTACTACTTTTCTTTCATAGAAAAATCTAACCTCTTACTAATAAGTATTCTCAACACTTACACATATTGAAGAAAAAATGCCATCACAACATGGGAGTGGCAGGTGTGATATAAGCTGTATTCTTTCTGAGGAGGCAGCTTAAGACGAAGACATCTATATATAATGTCCAATACACTCATGCAGACACAATGGCATAAATAGAAAATGAGTCATAAAATAGGTACAGCTATAGGACATGAGTTTAACCTATGGAAAAAAATGGCCTTTTACTTACTCTACTGTCTGTGGACTTTGAGTGTACTCTTTTTGTTTAGTAGAGTAAATAGCTTATAATCTCAGACCAGCCTTTATTCTTGTTCAAAGAAAGACTACTTCTTAGTTGCCTATACCCAGTGATTACAGACACTAAAAAAATTGTTTAACCATATATATCTGGAGTAGTTTCAATGTTTAAACTATTTCAAGAGAGTAAGAGTTGTAAAGCTTCTACCAACCCCATAGATCAATGTATTAGGAAAAATTTCCATATAAGAAAATGATATGAAATAATGTTTCTTAAGACCTTTAAGCAAACATTAATTAAATAATTATTCAACACTCAAAAAAAGATACACAGGGACACTTTATGTGGATACCACTTATCATAATTATAACATACAGAAGGTACAAACAGGTTCCTAAAACAAAGAAGCAACTGAAGAACAGTAAGCATGCAATTTTTATAGATTTCATTGTTATCTAAAATGTCTAAAAGGTAGCCAAACAATATTCATTAATTAATCTCCATTTACAAGTCTTTTATCATTTTTAATATAAGCATTGCCATAAAAATTTGAATCAAGGAATCTGAAGTATTGCTATGCTTTGAGTATAACGGTTCTATATGGCATATTAAAATCGTCATTTTTAGAACTAAGTGATATTGAAAACTATTTTAAATGAAAGAAATAATAAGTCCCCTTTTAAAAATGTAGAAATATACAAGAACACATGAGAATACAAACTATTGTGCATATATATATATATATATATATATATATATATATATATATGTCTGTGTGTGTATTTTAGAGTGTATATGTGTATAAACAAAATATAGAAAATTTAAATATGATTATGTAAACATTATACAAACATACATATATACATACACAGATATATCAATATCCACTCTCCAGTAGGCTCTCATTTTTAGCTCTGTATATTGAAATATAATTTAGTGTCTCACCCTAGAGTTCTACTCTTAATAAAAGTATTTTATTTTCAAATTAGATTTATGAAATATTTCCTTCTTTACACACTATTCAATTTTAAGATTTCCACTTTTTTCATATTTTTCTGGGTCTGAACACACATGAAGTACCATATTCCCATTTATATATAGCACAACATTTTTTACTGTTTTTGTTATTGACTTGAATGTGATAAACATCCCAAGTGTCCAGATGATTCACTGTAAGTAAATGTTCTAGTTGAACTTTAGGGAAGAAAATGTCTAAGCAAGTAGAAAAATAATTGCTTCATTTCCTCATTTGTCTTAAATCTTCATTAACTGGAGATTTGTGCCAACATAGTACAAGGCAAGAAAAAAAAGTTTACATGAAGAAGAGGATCCATCATGGAAGCACTGTTGAGACGGTAAGCACAAAATGATAATGTTAAACAAGAAAATTTGACAGAGATTATGTAACGGAATATAGCTGCTGAAATAGTTTGAGAACATATCATTGATTGCTTCCAGTAGATACCAACTTCAAGGTACAGTCAGTATTTTTGGAGCTTCTTTAAGCTCAGAAAGACTTAGAAAGGGTAACTTGTATGGTATTTTTTTTACATACTTATAATAATTTCCTTATTATTTTGAGCTAGCCTATTTATATGACACATTGTGATTATTATAGTCAGACAAATGTTTCATGGCCACCTAAAATTCAAACATTGAAAAATTTTGATGATTGGAATACATGCTGGAAGATAGTTTATTCTGCATATGACAGGAAAGGAAAGCTCATAATATTTCAACGTTATTCTTTTTTAATCTTTTATATATATTTAGACTCGAGATTTTATTCCACTCTTGGTCCACCCTCTGATTGTTCCACATCACATACATCTTGTTTGCCCCCATATCTCTACAGGGATGTACCCACCACTCACATCCCACCCCACCAGACCTCTAAATCCCCTGGGCCTTCTGTCTCTTTAGGGTTAGGTATATCTTCTCTGACTGAACAAAGACCTTGCAGTCCTCTGCTTTATATGTTTTGGGAGGTCACATTTCAGCTGGTGTATGCTGCCTGGTTGGTTATCCAATGTTTGAGAGATCTTCGGGGTCCAGGTTAATTGAGACTGCTGGTCCTCCTTCAGGGTCGCCCTCCTCCTCAGCTTCTTCCAGCTTTTCCCTAATTCAACCACAGGCGTAAGCAGCTTCTGTTCATTGGGTAGATAAAATACCCGCATCTGACTCTTTCAGCTGCTTGTTGGGTCTTTCAGAGGGCAGTCATGATAGATCCCGTTTTGTGAGTAGTCCATAGACTCAGTGATAGAGTCAGGACTTGGGGCCTCCCCTTGAGCTGGATCCAACTTTGGGCCTGTTGCTGGACCTTTTTTCCTCAGGCTCCTCTCCATTTCCATCCCTGTAATTGTTTCAGATAGGAACAATTATGGGTCAGAGTTTTGACTATGGAATGGCAACCCCATCCCTCAATTGATGCCCTGACTTTCTGCTGGAGGTGGGCTCTACAAGTTCCCTGTCCCCACTACAGGGCATTTCCTTTAAGGTCCTTCCCTATGATTCCTGAGAGTGTCTCACCTCCCATGTCTCTGGTGCATTCTGGAGGGTCACCCCAACCTCTACTTCCTGATGTTCCCTGTTTCTAGTCTTTATTTTGGCTGGCCAGACATCAGTCCTTATCCCCCACCCAATACCACATCATGTTCACCTCTTCTCCCCCAAATCCCCATCCATGTTCTCTCCCAGGTCCCTCCCTCCCCTCTTGTGATTGCTTTCTTCTCCCTCCAAAGTGGGATTGAGGTGTCCTCGCTTGTGTCGTTTAGCTTGTTGAGTATTTTGAGTTATTCGGACTATATCTACTTTATTATTATTTCTTTTTGCTAATATCCACTTATTAGTGAGTACATACCATGCATGTCCTTCTGGGTCTGAGTTACCTCCCTCAAGATGATATTTTCTAGTTCCACCCATTTGCCTGCAAAACTCAGGATGTCCTCCAGCTTCTGTCTAACTCAAACATTGGCACTATGAACATAGTGGAACATGTGCCCCTCAGGTATGATGGGGGCATTTTTTGGGTTTCTTCCCAAGAGTGGTATGCCTGGGTCTTCAGGTAGATCTATTTCCAATTTTCTGAGGAACCTCCAGACTGACTTCCAGAGTGTTTTTACCAGTTTGCAATCCCACCAGCCATGGAAGATTGTTCATCTTTCTCCATATCCTCCACATGTGTTTTTACCTGAGGTTTTAATCTTAGCCATTCTGATTGGTGTAAGATGGAATTTCAGAGTCATTCTGATTTGCATTTCTCTGATCACTATGGACTTTGAAAGTGCCTTTATGTGTTTCTCAGCCATTTGAGATTCATCTACTGTGAATTCTCAGTTTAGTTCTATACCCTATTTTTTGATTGGGTCGTTTGGATTTTGGGAGATTATCTTCTTGAGTTCTTTATATATATTGGATATTAGCCCTCTCTCCAATGTAAGGTTAGTGCATATTTTTTCCCAATCTTTATGTTGTCGATTTGGATTTGTCTTATTGACAATGTCCTTTGCGTTACAGAAGCTTTCCAGTTTCATGAGGTCCCACTTATCAATTCTTGATATTAGAGTGTGAATCATTGAAGTTCTGTTTAGGAAATGACTCCCATGCCAATGTGATCAAGGTTCTTTCCAACTTTCTCTTTTACTAGATTCAGTGTATATGGTTTTAAGTTGAGGTCCTTGATCACTTAGATATGAGAATTGTGCAAGATGACAAATATGAGTCTATTTCATTTTTCTACATACAGACTGCCAGTTAGACCAGCATCATTTATTGAAGATGATTTCCTTTCTATTCTATATTTGTGGCTTCTTTATCAAAGATCAAATGTCTGTGTGTAGTTTCATTTCTGGGTCTTCAATTCTATTCCATTAATCAATGTGTCTGTCTCTGTACCAATATAATGCAGGTTTTTTTTTTTGTTTTTTGTTTTTTGTTTTTTTATCATTACTCCTCTGTAGTAAAGCTTGAAGTCAGGGATGGTGATTCCTCCAGCTGTTCTTTTATTGTTAAGAATTGTTTGTGTGATTGTGGGTTTTTTGCCTTTCCAGATGAATTTGAGAATTGCTCTTTCCATGTCTTTGAAGAATTGTGTCAGACCTTCAAAGAAGACCTGATATCAATATTTCTCAAACTATTCCATATAATTGAAACAGAATGAACACTACTTAATTCATTCTATGAAGCCACAGTTGCTTTGATACCTAAACCACACAAAGACTCAACCAAAAAAGAGAACTTCAGACCGATATCATGCCCATACCTAAAGTTAATAAAAGTAATTTTCTGCAAACCAACAGCCAATATCAAATTAAATGGAGAAATACTTGAAGTAATCCCACTAAAATCTAGAACAAGATAAGGATGCCCAACCTCCCCCATACCTATTTAATATAGTACTCAAAATTCTAGCTAGAACAATGACAACAAAAAGATATCAAGGTTATATAGATTGGCAAAGTCAAAATAAATGTATCACTATTTGCAGATGATATGATATTATAAATAAGCGACCCCGAAAATTCTACCAGAGAACTTCTCCAGCTCATAAACAACTTCAGCAAAGTGTCTGGATATAAAATTAATTAACTCCCTTCACAATAGTCACAAATAATATAAAATATCTTGGGGTAACTCTAACCAAACAAGTGAAAGACCTATATGACAATAACTTCAAGTCTCTCAAGAAAGAAATCAAAGAAGGTCTCAGAAAATGGAAAGATCTCCCATGCTCATGGATTGGCAGAAATAGCATAGTAAAAATGGCCATCCTACCAAAGGCAATCTACAGATTCAATGAAATCCTCATCAAACTATAACATTATTATCACACAAACAAGACCTGTAAGTTATAATACCAGCAGAAACACTATCTTGGATTGGTGAAGTCTCACAAGGAATTACTCCCAGATGAAGGACTATAGGAAAACAATGGCTGCTGAGAAAAGCAGAATCTGATTTCTCCAGAATCAACTGCCATATAAATTATCCAATCCCAAGTGGTCATCTAGAAACAAACACATAGAGACAATTTTAAATAGACTTAATGAGGTATAGTGTGTGTGTTTCTGTGTGTGTGCATGTCTTTATTAACACTTGACTTTCCACAGATTTGCTAACACTATTAAGAGCATAATCATTTTAGTTCTGCTTTTATGTATATTCATGTATAACCAAATACTGATTAATTCTGTGTATTTTTATTCATCATAATTACTATTCTCTTTAGAGCAGCAACACTGTTTGTCTTAGTCAGGGTTTCTATTCCTGGACAAAACATCATGACCAAGAAGCAGTTGGGGAGGAAAGGGTTTATTCGGCTTACATTTACACATTGCTGTTATCACCAAAGAAAGTCAGGTCTGGAACTCAAGCAGGTCAGAAAGCAGAAGCTGATGCAGAAGCCGTGGAGGGATATTCCTTACTGGCTTGCTTCCCCTGGCTTGCTCAGCCTGCTCTCTTAGAGAACCCAGAGATGGTCCCACCCACAAGGGGCCTTTCCCCCTTGATCACTAATTGAGAAAATGCCTTACAGTTGGATCTCATGGAGGCATTTCCTCAACTGAAGCTCCTTTCTCTGTGATGACTCCAGCTGTGTCAGGTTGACACAAAACTAGCCAGTACACTGTGTTTAAATCTATATTCTCAATCAGAAGTATTTCATTTCATTTTTCACTAGCAATGCTTTAAATAGACTCACTAAAAGTATGTTTCCTACATAACACCTTAAATATCTGTTAAATACTTATCTCTAAAAAGCTTAGTACAGGCCTTAATACAAAGCTGCATTTAATTACTATTTACCATTAAGTTTCAATAATTTATTAGAATGGGTAAATTGTCTCTTACATTGGAGTTTGTGTTTTAATATGTGTTCTCATTTAAGTTGATGAAAATATAAATATTCTGTAGGTCACCAACCAAGTTTCCTTTAATAAGAAATAAGGTAGTTTAGGACTATAGGTTAGGTGGGGGAAAAAAAAAAAAGAGCAGAAGCATCTAAAATACCAGGCAAAAAACTCAAATGCATGTTGCACACAGGAATTATCTTTGTATTGGAGCACACACAGCATTAGCAGCCTCACTACAAACCAGTATTGATCTCCTTTTGAATACTTGATTGTGAGATTATAATGGACTCAGAAGCCAAGCTAAGCTAACCTTTGTCAGAATCACTTGGCACTTTTGCCAAGTGATTTATTACATGATCTTCTTACCATCTTAAGGTAATAAAACTGTTTACTGTGTTTGGGCTATCTCAACTCTCATGGTAGTCAAGCTCACTAAAAGGATATGCACTCACTGATAAATGAATATTAGCCCAGAAACTTAGAATACCCAAGATACAATTTGCAAAACACAAGAAAATCAAGAAGAAAGAACAGCTCGTGGATACTTCATTCCTCCTGTGAATAGGAACCAAAATACCCATGAATGGAATTACAGAGACAAAGTTTAGAGCTAAGATGAAAGAATGGACCACACAGAGACTACCCCACCAGGGGGGATCCATCCCATAATCCGTCACTAAACTCAGACACTATTGCATAGGACAACAAGTGTCTACTTAAGGGACCCTGATAAAGCTGTCTCGTACAGAAGTGGATGCTCACAGTCATCTATATGATGGAACACAGGACCCAAAATGGAGAAACTAGACATAGAACCCCAGGAGCTGAAGGGGTCTGCAACCCTAGAAGAGGAACAACAATATGAACCAACCAGAAACCCCAGAGCTCATGTCTCTAGCTGCATATGTAGCAGAAGATGGCCTAGTTGGCCATCATTGGGAAGAGAGGCCCCTTGGTATTACAATCTTTATATACCCCAATACAGGGGAATGCCAGGGCCAAGAAGTGGGAGTGGGTGGGCAGGGGAATAGGGTGGGAGGAGGGGGGAGGGAACTTTTGGGAGAGCATTTGAAATGTAAATTAAGAAAATATCTAATAAAAATATTGAAGAAAAAAGAATGTATAGCCATATTGGGTGCCTAATAGCTCAACAAAAGCTTACGCTGTCTTCTAACTCCAATTCTTGCTATGACCTTTTGAGACGAATACAGCACTATTTTTAGAGACATAAGGGATTCAATGTAAGTGGAATTTCCAAATTCATCATGAAAGCCAAACAATTTCTTCATATGATTTGACTAATTCACATAACTTAACATTATTTCCTTTCCTGCAATCTTACTTAGATTTCCCTAGCATGGTAGTTGTGTGCTGAACCTGGTTTAAAGTACCTTAAGGAAACAAAGAATATTAGAATAGAGTATTATCCTGGTTTTATTGATAATAGCTACTTAAGGCAACAATTTTTCTTCTTCTATTGTTCTCACGTCCAAAATTTGACATTTCTACCACCAACATTCTCTTTGGTGAGAGGACTGGAATGGCACAATGCTCTAGGATCCTCTGATCCTTCAATATACTACATGAGCTATTAGACAGAACTAACAATTATGTAATCAATCTATAGAGCAATATGTTATCACTCAATTAAACCTGAAAAGTTTATTTATGTTCCATTTTAAAGTTTGAAATAAATGTAACTATATACTAGAGATATATCTCCATAATGACCTTACATGAAACATTACACACACACACACACACACACACACACACACACACACACACACAAAACATGCAAATAATAATCTTATGATTAATGTGTAATCTTATAACACTTGCAGAAGTAATCACAGACTTACAATATTCCAAACTAAACATTCCATAACAATTTACCGAGATTGTGTTTGCATCAAGAACTTTTATAATCACTAGTAGACAAGTATTACATTATTTTGCTCATGTCACAGTTATAAAATATACTTGGCCAACCATAGCACTGCATGAAGCTATCTCATGTCTCTGGCAGGCTCTACCCTTTAAAAAACAGCTACTAGTCACTGAGCACCTCCTGTGAAGGCATTGTCACATATTTTCTGAAAATCTGCCTCATATTCATTTCCCTCCGCAAGTCTATTTGGCTGCATATTATCTCTCATTCTTTAGGAGCAATGACATTAGCTTCTTCCCTAAATTGTAATGGCAAACAGATAATGGAAAGAACAAGAACTCCAATTCAGATCTGCCCCAATTGCCAAATTTGGCAATTTATCTTTATGAAATGGAACTGAATAATGCAAAGCACATCTTAGATGTAATTTCTCAAAAGCGTGTTGTATAGACCAGATACTTAACAGGTCCTTGGATTCATGTTCCTTTATACATGATTAAAGTAGTTTTGTACTTAAACTGTAGGTTATATTATTAGGCCCAGTACACATGAAGGACAATAGGACATCGTTTGCACTCAAGGACCTTAAGGTACCAGCTGTGGGAACACTGACAGGTGTAACTTGGTCTTGATAAGAAGGAAAAACTAGTTCCTCAATTCACTTTTAAGGAATAAAACAATGTACTAAACAATGATATTGATGTGTAATCCTGTGATATATATTAACTTAGGGACATTAAAAAGTACCCATTTCAATGTAATGGGCCTCTACATCCAAGGTTGCAGCGGTGGGCTGTTCAGTGCTTTCTTGTCTGTAGCCCTGCCATTCTGCTACTGAATAAAAATGGAATTGTGTACTCTCTGCAGAAAATCTAAAAGTTATGACAAAATATATTATTTCATAGAATATGAGCAAAAGGAAAATAGGACTTTAGAAGATCAAAAATTAATAGTCTGTGTAAAGTTAGACATATAAAAAGTATATTCTATTTGAAGCATTTATTTTACTTCAATAGTGAGAACATTTTACTCAAAATAAATGAACTAACATTAGAGATTTATGGTTTAGTTGATAATAGTTTGGGTTTTTTCCTATGCAAAAAAGGATTTGAAAAACTAATGTTGAATTTGTATATGTGTCCATAGAAGTGAAGACTTAGCTCTGCGGTTCTTTCAAGGTTTTAATTACAAGAGTAATTATCTTGACATAATATGAAATACATTATTATTTTGTTTTCAATTATTTTTTATTGACAGACAAGGGCAAAAGCTACACACATGCATACTTTCATGTTTGCTAACAGTCAATTTCCAAATGTTGCTAAATTTTAAAATTATATTTCAGAACAATAGGTAACTAATTTTCCTTAACTATTCCCCTTGCTAGCATCTCCACTAATTAAAATCATTGGAGCTGAGTTGAATTTTAATGAATTTTATGCTAAAATATATTTTACAGTGCTGAAGCTGTAGTTTAATCATACAAAAAATATAATTCATGGGTCAGTAAATTTAAAAGTCAAAAGCTGTTTAAATTATTTTAATTATGTTTCAATTGAATGTCATATTTTAACCATCATTCCATACACTGTTCCACTTCTCTCTTAGGAGTGGCATGTAAGCCTCAAAATAAATAATATTATCACAAATATGACTATAAAATACATGTTATAATGTTATTTCTTTTTATTATATTTATGATTTTATTATGGAGGTGTATAAATTCAGTATGGAAGTACCAGCAAGACTCTTTTAAATTTAAAAGTCCTGATAGTTTTTTTTTCTCTTTATTAGATATTTTCTTCATTTACATTTCACATGTTATTCAGAAATTTTCCCTTACCCTCCCGCGTCCCCGCCCTGCTCCCCTACCCCC
>CACVCL010032499.1:0-16128 GCA_902729485.2 Mus minutoides | reverse complement strand
TCCTTCCTTCCTTCCTTCCTTCCTTCTTTGATGGGTTTTCTCTGTGTAGCCCTGGCTATCTCAGAACTCATTCTGTAGACTACAGTGACTTCAAACTCAGAGATCCACCTGCCTCTGCCTCCTCAGTGCTGGGATTAAAGGCGTGTGCCGTAACCCCTCTGCATGAATATTTTCTTTGAAAGAAAGCTTTTTTTATGTTTATGTTAAGTGTGTGTATGTATTTATGTGTATCATGTTCATGTCTGTTGTCTACAGGAGCCAGAAGAGGATGCTAGACGCTGTGGAGTTTTTCATACAGTTGCGAGCAATTATGATGGGTGCTGGTAATGGAAGCCTGGTTCTCTGAATGACTAGGCACAAATCTTAACCACTGCAAAACTCTCCAGTCTCCAAAATGAATATTTTCATCAAATGCTAGAATTATGAAACTGAGGCAAATCACTCCAGGAAAGTACTGTAAGTTTTGATTTTGCCCATGCATTATACATTCAAAGACTAGCTACATATGGACTTTAATCTAGTGTCATAAATAAAGAAACAGACAAGTGGATGGAGGCTGTGCTCTGGGGTAAGTACATTTCTTAATGGGGGAGCTTGGTCTGTGACAGGTACTGATACGTGCTCTGAAGAAAAGCAAGTGCAACTCAAGGAAATGTGAAATCAAGTAAAAGAAGAAAGAGGCAGGATTAGATACTGTCAAGGGCTATCCTTGTCAACACACATACATCGTGTTGTGGCTCAGATCTCTAATGTTTTCTAAGATCCAGCCCCACCTTCCCATGCCAGTTGACATTACTATTTGGAAGTGGTAGAAGCTTAAGTCTGTGGGGCCTAGTTAGAGGAGGTAGGCCAATGGGGGTGTGCCTTGAAGAATATACTGAGACCTCTGATCTTTGTTCTGTCTCTTTTCCTCATAAAACAGGTTTTGCTCTACCACACTCCCTGCCATGATATTCTTCAGGCCATAGGCCCAAAGCAATGGGGTCAAATAGCCAGAAGTTGAAACATCTAAGACTGAACCAACTAAACTTTAACTATTTTATAGGTTGGTCATCGTGAGTAGTTCCCCAGTGATGTGAAGCTGACTGCTGTCTAGCTTGCAAGGAAATCTTTGGGTCCAGCTTCAACTAGGTTAGTTGTGCAGTCTTTAAATTTTGAGTCATTGTTTGAAACCTCTGGAAGCCAAATTTTATGAATTTGGTCAAAAATTCATATATTTATAAATTCATAAATGGTCAAATTGTTTAGCTCTGCTTGGGCTCAACATAGGATTGCATAATAATAAGTTTCCTGCATAGTTCATTAACTAGCATAGGAGAGAATGTTTGGAAGGAATTTCAAGTATGCTTTGGATTCCTGCCACAGGATAAGTGTTCCAGTAAGTGGATACTTTGAACATCACTATCTCCAGGCTCTTTAGATGGCTGCTTTGAAGTCAGGCTCTGCTATTTTCTTAAGGTCACACAGGCTAATAATCACATCAAATAGAGTTCTACTGGAAATCCACATTATATTCTAACTTGAAGCTCTTTTAACAAAGGGTCTATTGCAAAGAAAGATGTCAGAGTAAAGGTCAAGTACAATATAACCATCAGAATGTATGAACTATCGGAAAAATTCAGAGTTGGAGCCAATAAACATTAAGCACATAACTACCAAAGGTCAAGAGAAATAAACTATACTGAAAAGCACAAGTCCTACTGTACGGTACAAGGAAAGGACATGGTAGTTTAAACGAGGGCGTTCACAGCAGGGACGTACAGAAAATCATCTTACTGTGGCATGTATTTTGATGACAGGGCTGAGAGAGCCCCTGACCCATATTTGAAGATTCCTTCCCTATTTGGAGAATCCATTCATGTACTGGCTGGGATTTGTTTTGTCTATGGGAAACCATCATACGAATTGTCAGCATCCCCGACTCTCAGTTTATTCATTCCCCCAAAATATAATGTTTTCACCGGGTGTGGTGGTACACATTTGTAATCCCAGCACTTGGAAAGCCCAGGTAGTAAAACCATCACGGGTTTGAAGCCAGCCAGGGTTACATAGTAAACCTCAGTCTCAAAGAAAGGAGAAGGAAACAGAAAATTGTAGAGCCATTTTCCCCCACTAAAGATGTTTCATTGGAGTGCTACATGTTTTGAATGACCGGAAAAAAAAAAAAAAAAAAACACAGCTAACTGGAGTAAGCGATTGGGAATTTTTCAGTTCACCCAACTCAGCATTTCACTCTTGGGTAGCAGTCAGTGCTCTTAATCACTAAGCCATCTCTCCAGCCCCTGTTTGGTTCTTAATATGGTAAAATAAAGATGTTGCAAACTCTGCCTTTTGGTCATTACACATACAGTTCAGTGTCACTCTGTGCACTGGCATTGCTGTGCAGCCATGATGGCTGATTATCCCCAGAGATTTTCATTCTCCCAGACTGAAAGTCTGTGCCCACTAAACACTACCTCTCTGTCTCTCCTACTCTCTCGGTGCCTGATAGGAACTATGCTGCTCTCTATATCTTTACATTTGACCAGGAGTAGTTATATTTATTGTATCAAATATAGACCCACAACCATGCTAAAAACTCAGCTGCTTGGAAAATAACTACATAAGACTTCACTCACTAACAGCCTGAGGCAAAAGACCAGTGAGACAGCAAGGAAGGAGACAGATGGAGGTGTTAAGTACCAAACACAAAGACAAATAACTAGGAAACAAGAAATGCTCCTATAAAGTACTGTAATGCCTGTTTGTCGAGTAACTTGAAGGCAGAGTAGATTACACACTGTGTTAGCTCTCCGCTCCATGTCTTTAACTGCCTGTGGTTGTTCTCTGGGTCACCAGACCCATCCTTTCTAATCATTCCTCCAAATGGGCAGTACCATACCTTCCTTGCAATGTCAGCAATGCATTCGTGCCATAAATTCCTTAGCACTTTCCTCACTGCTTACAAGTTAAATTTCAGCCTGTAAATGAAGCTCACCTTCCATGATCTGTTCTACACCCACGGCATTGGCTTCCTCAGCCTTTGCAGGCCAACCCTGATGACTAGCGCCCTCACCATTTGCAGCACATAGCATCCTCCTCTCTCATGTCTTGGAATCTGTGGTTGCTCAATTCCTTCCTCTGGAAAGGCCCACTCCCTTCTCCTCGCATCTGCTGTGTATTAGAACTCACTCTAGGCTCTGCTCAAATATAAGAGCATAATGTTTGAAAGACTTGTTTGATCCATCTCCAGACAGAAGTTGAACCCTTTGTCTGTACCTGCTTAAAAACACACCGGGTCCACTTTTTGGGACATGCCACTTTCAGTCTGTCCTCTTCCCGCGAAAACTAAGCACAAAGCAAAGACTATGTCCTCAGGAACTAGGTCAGCAAAGTATCAATTAAAACCCACTGAATGAATGAATGAATGATATAACAGAAGGAAAAAAATCTATAAGCTTCTCATTCAAAACAATATTTCAGAATGAACAAAGACTTGTATTCTATTTTAATCTGAAAATGAAACCAGTGGTTAAACAATCATTCATAACCATCCACTATATGTGTAAGAATCTTTGGCTATACCCGTTTGTATTTGGTAGCCTTCAAAAGTTAGTCTCATTTAAATGAGTTAATTTCTATGTAACTCACATTTTAAATGCATATACACTCCAATATACTCATATGTATCATACACATACGTGCCTGTATGCACATACACATAGTGATACCTGAATGGTTTTCTCAAACTTTCAGGAAATACTTTTCCTCCTCAATGCATACCTACAACAAAATTGGTTTTACTCTGTGGCCATTTGCCCAGGCCTTTCATAGATCAATCATGTAACTAAGTAGATGTAAAATGGAGTGGTGTGATTACCTGAGCAGAACAATGTGATATAAGACATCACAACATCTGGTTTTCCTTTTCTTAAATAATTTGCTCCCAAAGAAGCCAACTGCCCACCATTCAGGGAAAGCAGACAGCTCCAGGGTGAGCTCCCTGAGCCAGAGGAATGAGGCTTCCCTTCAATATCCAGCAGTAGTCCATCTTCCATTGTAAATCTACAAGTAGGTTTTATTATGCGTGCATCACATATTTTGTAAAGGGTTTAGAAAACAAATATGGCCAAGATAACTTGTCAAAAAAAAAAGTAAAGTGAGATTCAGATTTGGAGGTCAATTATGTGTTTTTTAAGTGCCTTTTCCTGAGTCTTGCATAACTTCTTTTTATGTATATGAATACCCTCTATATACCTGGTGCCTTCAGAGGCCAGAGGAGAGTGTGACTCTCTTGGAACTATAGCTCCAGATGTTGTGGCATAATAGTTGCTGAGAACCAAACACAAGTCTTCTGGTAAGCCAGTTGGTTCTCTTAACGTCTGATCCACCTCTTCTTCTATCTTGCTGATTGTTTATAGGGAACTCTTGTATAATATTTTAAAAACTGCCGGGCATGGTGGCGCACGCTTTTAGTCCCAGCACTCGGGAGGCAGAGGCAGGCGGATTTCTGAGTTCGAGGCCAGCCTGGTCTACAAAGTGAGTTCCAGGACAGCCAGGGCCATACAGAGAAACCCTGTCTCGAAAAACCAATATATATATATATATATATATATATAAACTATAAAGTATAATTATAGGCTGTATCAGAATATACATGTATATTAGATATAAAATCATAAATGCACTTTCTATATGAAATATAGAATAGTCACTACCCCCACATAAGAAGAGAAAACAGACTACAAAGCTAAATAGGATGACTTGACAACTGAGTAGCAGAGATTCCATTGATAAAGAATTTTGAACAAGATTGTAAAAGCCTTTGCCTGAATCTAAACTTGCAATAAAGTTTTTCATGGCTTTGGGATTGCCATGTTGGTCCTAAGATAACTTGCCATACATGAAGCTTGCGCTTGTTTGTTAGAGGCAGGAAGAAGATCCTGGTTCTTTCTTTTTTTTTTTTTTTTTTAATTTTTATTTGTTATCCCTTTCCTGGTCTGCCCTCCAGACAGTTCCTCATCCATGCCTCCTCCCCCATCTCCAAGAGGATATACACATCCACCCACCCCCACTGCCACCCCCACCCTTACCCCCACTCCTGCCAGGCCTTCTCAGTCCCTGAGGACTCAACTCTCTTGAGATGAGGTACATCTTCTGTCCCTGAGGCCAGACCAGGCAGTCCTCTGCTGTATATGTGGTATAAGGGTCTCAGTCCAGCTAGTGAATGCTGCCTAGTTGGTGGCTCAGTGTCTGTCTGAGAGATCTCAGGGGTCCAGGTTGGTTGAGACTGCTGGTCTTCCTATGGGGTTGCCTTCCTCCACAACTTCTTCCAGCTTTTCCCCAATTCAACCACAGGGTTTCCTGGCTTCTGTCCATTGGTTGGGTGTAAGTGTCTACATCTGATTCTTTCAGCTACTTGTTGGGCCTCTCAGAGGGCAGCCATGCTAGGCTCCTGTCTGTAAGCACACCATAGCATCAGTAATAGTGTCAGGTCTTGGAGCCTCCTCTTGAGATGGGTCCCAATTTGGGCCTGTCACTGGATCTTCCTTCCCTCAGGCCCTTCTCCATTTTTGTCCCTGCAGTTCTTTTAGACAGGAACAATTCTGAGTCAGAGTCTTTGACTGTGGGATGGAAACCCTAACTCTCCACTTGATGTCCTGTCTTTCTACTGGAAGTTGACTCTGCAAGATCCCTCTCCCTATGTTGGGCATTTCATCTAAGGTCCCTCCCTTTGAGTCCTGAGAGTCTCTCACCTCCCAGGTCTCTGGTATACTCTAGAGGGTCCCCCAACCTCCTACCTCCAGAGGTTGCTTATTTCTGTTCATTCTTCTGGCTCTCAGGGCTTCACTTCTGTTTTCCTCCACCCTAATTCCTGATCATGTTCCCCCTTTCCCTTCTGTCTCCTCTCCCACCCAGGGCCCTTCCTCCCTCTGGCCCCTGCTCTGTGATTGCTTTCTTCTACCTCCCAAGTGGAATTGATGCATATTTTTAAGTATAAATATTTTATTTTTTTCTTCAGTCAGGAAGAAGACTGTGGTTTTAATTTCTATTTTTAAAAATCAAAATAATTTATTTATTTAGAAAAAAACTGTGGCTTCAATTTTATTTTTAATTTGATGGTTTCTCAAAACAGATGACTCTTCAAGGCATGGTGATCTGGTGTAGCACTGTTATTTTTGTGAAAATACCTTTTACATTCTAGGAGACTGGAACTTTCATTGGCTCTCACAGATAAGTTACTAATACCTGTGGTGGTCATTTTTGACTATATAATCAACCAGATATGCTGCTATATGCTCAGATTACGTGTTGAACCTTCCCTTAGTACAGTGATTTTCAACCTTCCTAATGCTGTAACCCTTCAGTACAGTTCCTCATGTTGTGGCGATCCCTACTATAAAATCACTTTCATTGCTACCTCATAAATATAATTTTGCTACAGTTATTAATCATAATGTAAATGTCTGTGTTTTCTGATAGTCTTAGGAGACCCCTGTGAAAAGGTCATATGAAGCCCCCCACCATGGGGGAGTGACCCACATGTTGAGAACTGCTGTTTTAGGAGAACAGTGTAACAACCAACATTATTTGCCTTGGATTTCTACATAATTAACTTTTACATCCTAAATTAGTGCATACCTTTAATTTTAAATTGTGTACTTTACTATGCACTTGGTCTAGAGAGCAGTGCATTTGTATCTGTGAGTTATTGTCATCATTTCTTAAGAAACAGTAAACTAGTCAAGAGTGACCTTATACAACAGATATTTACCATAAATGTTGGAAGCAGAGTACAGATATTGCCTGATAAAGGTATATTTGCAGTACTGAATGTGTTGGGGTCCATTGGGGTAAATAATTTAACCCCTTGTAAAATTCTGTTAAAGATTTCTGAAAGGAATTCCTCATTTCTTCCCCCAGGTGGTGCTTTCTGTTCTGTTCAATGAATATAGAACAAAACCTCTTGTGAGGGACAGTCAGTCAGATTCTCAGTCAGACATCAGGCAGGTATAAATAGATACACAATGGACAGACTACAGACAAACCAGAAACCATAAACTCCAGAAAGAAGGGAGATACAGGATATGGTACTTTGAGTAAGAATGCCCCCTCCTCCCATATGCTCATATGTTTGGAAACTTAGTCATCAGTGTACAACCCAAGACCAGGTTCCCCCAGCATCCTTCAATCCCTACTCTCTAGGCTGGACTACCATTCCCTCTATCCTAAACTTCTCTATTCCATGGGCTGGGCTGCCCTTCCTCCAGCCACCTTTCCCTATATAATCCAGCTACTATGGTTACCTGGCATCTCTTCTGGTCTTTACCTTCCTGGCTTCTTGGTCTGGCTCTTCCTGCTTCCTTCCACTGTATACTCACATGGCATCTCAGTCTACTCAAACCCACTCTGAACCCTCCCAGATGTCTCTGCCTCTGGCTGTGGTCTCCCTCATATCTACAATAAACCTTCTCCTTCACCATACCTAGAAACAGTAATGTCCTTTCCTTTTTTATTTCTTTTTTTATTCAATTATGGTAATAATTTTAAAGAAATTATTTAAATTATCTATACAATTCCACAGCAGACAAAA
The DNA here is from genome assembly GCA_902729485.2 of Mus minutoides. Lineage (NCBI taxonomy): Eukaryota > Metazoa > Chordata > Mammalia > Rodentia > Muridae > Mus > Mus minutoides. The sequence goes on along the minus strand of CACVCL010032499.1, from coordinate 8,555 downwards.
AAGTAAGTGTATACCAACTGAAGAGAGAAAGGTTATGTTTATTATATCTTATAGATCTAAAATAATTTGATTATTTGAATAAACAAAAAAACAACATATGCAGATTTGGAAGCATTCATTGGAAGCTGGTCATTGGCTGTCAGTTTTGTATGAGTATGGGTTAGAGTTTTAGGAGATTAGATGTACCTGAGCTCCTGAGCTACACCTGTTCCATCTTTGAGATTGAACTTTGCTCCATGAATCTCATCCTGGCCTCTCTACCTACTTCCAGGGTTTTTTGAGTCTAGCACATCAGCCTGAGGGCTTATGAGAGTCCAAGTTCACCTTTGAAATCCTCAGAGTCTTCATCTAGGTTTGTCTTAAAATAAGTCTCACCCAGCCATCTTAACAGTGGATTTCCAGGAAAAGCTTCCCTGGAAATCAACCACCATATACTCTTTCCCTTCCTCAACCACCATACACTCTTTCCCTAAACATAGAACGCTATCCCAGGAAAGAACATTGAGAAATCTTGGACTGAATGAGGAAGGGCTATAGTCATTCATAACTGAGTTGAAGATTTTAGATGCAGTTCAGGTAAGACAGAGCCAAGGTGTGGTACAGGTCCTAAAGGCAGTCCCTAGATACCAAGAAGCACCCCTGTGCCGTACTACCTCCAGTAAGGGTCTGTGTGACACCACAGGCTGAGGTGTTTGACCTCTAAAGAGGGAGGCCTCCTGGAATGGGTTGTGGAACTCTTTGCTGGAGAAAAACTATTGAGCTGTAGTTCTCTTGGCTACTTATCTGTTTTATGTTTTTTATTCCCTTTCCTATATATGAGATGTTCCTGATAGCCAAGGCTAAGATCTTAAGTGAGTATCATGGCTACAAAGCCATCCCTTGAAATGGAGTCACTAAACATGACCCCATCTCTGGGAAAACCAGTGTTTCACTTTATAAATCATGTATAAGATAGTATTGATAAATATAAACTTTCCCAACAATAATATTTTAGATAGCTGCACGTGTGTCATCGAAAGTAGGTTTTGGAATATTGTTTAAGAAAGCCTTAAATTAAAAAGAATTAAAACAGTTTAAATTTATGTTTTAAAGATTTACAGAAAAACAGGAGCTAGATGTTAAAACAGTAACTAATCATAAAAATTCATTAGCTTGTTCTTGGGAACTTGCCACTAGTCTTAGATGATTTTTGTATTTTGATGTACCAAATGATCATAACAATATTTATTCTACCTGGATGTTTTACTGAAAGCACATTTTTTTTAAAGTTGTAAGACTTGGATGATTTTGTATTTTGATGTACCAAATGATTATTATTTCTGTTCTGTTTCACTGTACACAGCTTTTCAGAGCTGTAATACCTGTTTGTCTATGTATAAAACCCTTGCTTGAGAGCTACAAAATACACTCAGATTCAAACTGCCTCTGTGTTTGTTTCTGTTTGTCACCACTGAATCCTTACCCACCTGACCTCAAGAACCCACATTCCAGGGACCCCCATACCTGGCTGGGGTGATCCATGGCAACCCTGACCTTTCTAGCACCTTCTTTATCATTTATAGAATTTATGAACTCAGATCTTGGCCTGGTGGTACATGCTCCTTAGTCACTTATTTATCATTGGGAGAAAGGGCTTAGCCTCTGGCTGCCTCCATTACAACATTCATACCCGAAAGGGAGCCCCAAAAGCCAGTTGCTTATTTTAATGGAAACAATTTTAAACCCCGTGCTTGGAATGTTTCTAAAGCTTATGTATCTGGTTGGTTTCCTAGTGTTTTCCTCTATGTTGGTAAATTCGTGCCAGATGAGTTTTTCACTTGTTTTTGGGTTTGATTTTTTTTTTTTTTTTTGATGGGATAACTTTTCTTTGAGGTCATAGGGCAAAGTCCTTAACTACCTACCTTGCTCTTGCTTAACCAGTATCCTTGCCTTGGGAATAGGCAGGTTGTTCCTATGTTTGTTCCTGACTCTAAACAGACGAGACACAAGCTAATAGCTGCCCTGTGGGCATACCAAGACAGTGTCTCATACTCCCTGGAGTGTAGCACGATGTCTAAAGGAGATGAGAAATATGCAGCCCTTTCTCTATATTTGTCCCCCAGACACTCCGTGAAGGCCAGCAAAAGTCTGTTCTGATTCTGCAAACTGCTCTGTGGTATGCATTTGGGTAGTAAAATTACATTTTGCATTTGTAGTTGGAATTTCATTTTTGAAAAAGTGAACATCTGGTTTTCCTCTCTTTAGTCTTGAAGCTCTAGAACAGCTGGGCAGGGCAACTTGGCCTCCTTTTGCATCTCCATGAGTCATAGCTGAAGCTTGCACTCCATCAGCTACTCGTCCATTGGCTCACCAGCTGCCACTCATCTCCCCACAGCTTTTCTGGTTCTGGATGAGGACAGGGTCTGGATCAGCTTTTTCTCTCCAGCCCTTGGGAGTTTCGAGAATGCCAATATTACATGAAGGTGCTCTGGTCAGCTGTTACCAAATGTGAGAAGCCCAGCCCTGAGTGGGCGGAAAGTAGAGTCTGGCTTGCACTCGTTGGACTTTTGAGTCATAGCAGATTAGTGTTTAGACAAACTGTTTTTTTCTCTCTTCTCTATTTCTGTGATCTGAAACTACAGATAAAACGAACTGGGCTGAGGCTGTGAAGACTCACGTATTTTCACCAAGGAGTTGAGTTATTTGCTTCTGTCTGAAAACCCTTCATCAGGGTTACAATGGGAGCCATGGCAGCCCCTCCAGCACCCAGGTGTAGAGTCCTCTTCCTGACCCACGATGTCAGTTGGGCTATTGTGCTCAGTCTCCCTTATAGCTCACAGCTACTGGAAACAGCTCACACTCTGTAACCCAGCACTCAAGATCCTCTGGAGTTTGTCCCCAAACTTTGATAGCCAACTGCTGCTGTCAAAGCCTTGTGCCGTGTAGCCTAGGTACACTACCTGCCATTGCTGTTTGTGCTCTGATATCTGTGGTTTCACTCTATGTGTGAGAGAGTGCTGTGCGGCAGACAGTGGCTCTGTGTGCTCCTTTCATGTCCCCATCACCTTTTTTTTTCCACAGATTTCAATTCCACTGGCACCCTGATTATCCATACCCAGGTCAAAGGTGTCTGCTACTTTAGAGTCTCCCCTGAGCACACTTTGAACCGAGCCACTCTTGACCTCTTCCAAGTTTCCAGTCCTTTTCCCATCCCTCCCTCAAGATTCTTGCTGGTATTTTCTTATGGAAGAACACGTTAACAATGCCTCGTTTTCTTGTCTCCCTCCATCATGGGCGGGCATGGCTTAGCTAGTTGTCTAGGTCACCTTTCTACTTTCCTTAGACCCTCCTAAGTAGTATGCACTTGATAAGCCCTTTCATAAACACAGTAATAAATACTGATAGAGAACTGTAGATTTACAGAGTGGATCTATAGTCATTACTCAATTCCCATAAAAAGGTATTCTTTTGATGACAAATAAGAAGAAAAGGAAAAATAATTCCTCTTTAAACAATCATTTGCCTCGTTGTTACTGCATACCTTGTCTATTGTCCTGATAAAGTCTATGGGAGAAGGAGCAATGTTCATTATTTACTGTTATATTTCCAGTAAATAATCTCCAGATATTTCCAGGAATATATATGCACATACACACATATACAGACACACACACGTACATAGGCACACACACACACACACACACACACACACACATGGGTGAGTGAGTAAATGAAGCATATGGTGGCTCAGTGAACTAATTTAATTTTACTACAGGCATTTTTACTTCACACCTAAAAAAGATGTTCCCATGACACATAGATCTGTGTCTTGGGATGGAATGGAAACCCATTCTCATATAAGCCCAGAAATCTAAATGTTTGGAGCTAAGCTCTACACATAAGAGAGAAAAGACAGTGTTTGTCTTCTGGGCCTGGGTTACCTCATTCATATATTATTTATCAGTTCCACTCATTTTCCCACTAATTTAATAACTACATTTTTTTATTGATGAATAAAATCTCATTCTATCTATTGCATTTCAATTGTCCACTTATCAGTTGATGGCTATCTAGGCTATTTTCTAGCTATTGGACTAGAGCAACAATAAGCATGGTTGTACAAGTGTCTCTGTTGTAGGGTATGGAGTCATGTGGGTATACATCCAGGAGTGATAGCTGAGTCAGAGGACGGTTCTATTTTCAGCTTTTTCAGAAACTTTCACAATGAGTTCCACAATGCAGCACCAGGTTATGGTCCTAAGGACAGGAACTCGGAGTTCTTTGTGCCTTGTGTCTGGCCAACATTTGGTGTCATCTGTTTCCAAGATGGTTACCATTCAGATGAAGGTGGTTTTAGGGTGTTTTGTTTTGTTTTTGGATATTCCAGATATAAATCCTCCATCAGTTTTTTAGCTGGCAAAGACTTTCCCTACATTTTTTAGGCTGCCAATTTACCCAATGGAGAATAGTCTTTGCTGTAGAAAAGCTTTTTGATTATTTCATGAGGTTCCATTTGCTAGCTACTGGCATTATTTACCAGGTGACCTATAGTCCTTACCTACGCTGTCTGGGTGTAGTAGTACGTATCACCCTTCTCATCCAACAATCTCAGGCTTAGCTTTTATGCGGAAGGATTCTTTGATCCATTTGGAGTTGATTGTGCATAGAGAGGTAACAATCTAGTTTCTTTCTTTTTCTTTTCTTTTCCTTTTTTAAAAATATAATATACAGTTTTCCCAGTACCATTTTTGGAAGACGTTGGGGTGTTTGTTTGTTTGTTTCTCTGGTATTTTTTTGGCACCTTAGTAAAAACAACAACAAGAAAACAAAACAAAACAAATGAATGAAAAAACAACCTAGGTGGCTGTGGGTTTGTGGACTTCTCCCTGATGCATCTCCTTGGGCACTTCATTTTTACACTCACCTTTGTGCATCCATTATGATCACAGAATCCCATCAGAAACACCATACACACTGTTCTGTGAAGATTCTTTGCCTTAAATGACTGTGTGTTTTGATAGCATTTAGAGATCCGTGTACCAAATCTGCAGAAAGATGATACACCGACTTAGCTATTCTTCTATTGCTGTGAAGAAACACCATGACCAAGGCAACCTATAAAATAAAGCATTTACTTGGGGGCTTGATTACCATTTCAGAGGGTTACTCCTTGGTCATCATGTCTGCAAGCACCTTAACAGGTAGGCTGTCATGGCTATGGTATCTGATCTGCTGAAAATAGAACCATCTTCTGACTCAGCTATCACTGAGAGAGAGAGAGGAGAGAGAGTTTGTTCATTTGTTTCAAGACAGGGTCTCTCTATCTATATAGTCTTTGCTGTCCTAGAACTCCTGGAACTCTCTATGTAGGCCAGACTGGCCTCTAACTCACAAAGATTCACCTTTCTCTGCCTCCTCAGAGCTGTGATTAAAGGCATTCACCACAACATCCAGTTTGTTGTAGGCTTTTGAAAATTCAAAGCCTATCCTACATTGATACACTTGCTCCAGCAAGTCCACACCTTCTAATCCTTCCTAAACATTCTATCCCTTGGGAGGCAAACACTCAAATATATGACTCTATAAAGGGCTACTCTCATTCAAACTACCATGCACACTATTATGAAAGACAGACATTAGAGCACCATTGGCTGAAGGATGTCAGCTTCTTTCCTTATCAGATAAATTTGAGGATAAATGAAAGCCCCTGTAGAGTTTGTTGTAACATTTCAAATAAAACCCACATAATTCATATGGTCTCACTAGTATAGAGGACAAAAATTCTCTCTTCCTACTTATGTAGATTGCCTGGAATCCGATGTTAGAAAAGGAATGTGTGTGTGTGTGTGTGTGTGTGTGTGTGTGTGTGTGTGTGTGATGCATATGCCATAGTATGTATGTAGAGGTCAGAGGACAACATGCAGGAGATGGTTTTATCCTTCTACCATGTGAGTTCTGGGCATTGAACCTAGATCATCACATTTATTGACAACCAACTTTACTAGCTAAGCCATCTTCTCTACTCCTAAGGAGTTTCCCTATTTTTTTTCCCCACATTCTATTCAAATTGTTCTCCCTGTCTTTGTTACTTCAAATTTAACAACAACAACAAAAACCTAATCAGGAACTATTGTTACCAAAGCACTGTATAACACATGCATTCTTTATAAAGTGTAAAGAAATAAATTGCCCTTGACATGCCAGTCTGATAGATGCCCATAAAGGGCAAGCAAGGAAAAGAAACAATAACTAAGCTAGAGTATGCTACATATTAAGTACATGGTACAGACAATGGTTTATAGGAAAAGGAATTTTTATTTGATATTAAAAGGACATGGAAAAATTAAATTATCAGAGAAAGAAATGCCTTTGTTTTCTGTTATAATGAAACACTTGAAACTGGCTATCTTAAAAAGATAAGACGTTAGTTTGATTTGACTGCTAGTTCTGGAGCCTCAAGGGCATGGCTTCATCTCAGGAGAATGCCTGGTAGTAGATGAGACTTTCCAGGAGCATCTGTGAGGGGAGGAGTTTATATACTCAGAGAGGAAGTCAAAGATGAATTCAAAAGTCAGGGTCAATCTTTCCCAGGAAACCTTTTGGTGACAACTAACCAGGTTCGCATGAATGCTGCCTCAATTCCTTTGAAAAGCATAAACCTCAACGGCCCAATTACATCCAATGAGTCCCTTGAAAGGTTTGACAGCACCTTTCAAAAGTATCACATTGAGAAACAACTTTCAGGACCTTTGAGGGACACATTCAGGCCCCATCCAAAGCACAAGGAATAACTCTGAAGAGGCTCATAGGAGAATAATGTAAACCATAGGGTTGGGAAATAACAGTATTTAGTTATAGGCAGCACAGCCAGGCAAATTATATACCTTAATTTGTTTCATTCCTTGCAATATTCTTTTGGGTATTAATTATCCTTTATGTTGGAGAATAGAAACTTAACCAGGGCCACACAGCTGAGGAGCACCATGACAATTTCTAGAACTTCGCCACCAGTTTGTGGTGTTAAGAACTCTTCACTTCTAAATATCCTAGAACATGTGAACATCCGTATACAGCACAGAGTCAGGCATAGGTGGTGGACATGGGACGTAGGTGAAATCTAAAGGAAAGGAACAAACACAGAAAAATGTCCACAGACTCCAGTGTTCTTGATGCAGGTGATTCCTTGAAGGGCATTCATCTCTGAGTTTTAAGTCAAATTGTTTTCATTTTCTTTTAAAAATAAAATATTTTATTAGCTCCCTGAGAATTTCACACATGCATACAATGTCTTTTGATCATATTCATTCACCCGTTCTTCCCCCATCTCTCCCAGATCCCCTGTACATCCCCCATCCTTCCCAATTTTGTGTAAAAGGTAAGTTATTTTCTACTTACAGACACAGTGCAGTCTCACAGTCACACTGCAGGAGGACTGGAGTTCATTGAAAACAAGATGGTGGAATTAGGTAAATTAATCATAAATTAATTATGATTCTCAACTCTGTAAATGTGTAAGTTGGATGTTATCTGGAATTTGTGGCTGTAGCTTTTGATATTTGTGTGTGCACATTTTAACTTCAAAAATTCATGAATATTATATTTGGTCTTGGAACTGACCTTTCTCCATCATGCTGTGTTTTGTTTTGTTTTGTTTTCTCCTCTGCTGTTAAATCAATCAGGCAAGAATAAGACCGCTGCCACCATTTTGAGCCAAATTTAAAGGCAGGATTTATTTAGTACTGGCCAAGAAGATAGACACTGGCCAGGTCTGAGCTAAGGATTCCCAAAGAAATGCCACAAGTCACATTTGTCAGAGGCATATATATGTATATCATGTTATATGTATGCATATTTTATATGTAATATATATGTAATATATTATATTGATTGGACCTGAGATACATCCAATCAATGATCAAGCATATATCCTGACACATTTCCTGCCTGTGTACCTCTTGCCTACATTCAATCAGGGACAAGCATACATCCTAACATATTTCTTCTTTACCTACCTCCTACCTACATATGAACAAGCATATCCGGTGCAGTTGTGTCAACCAAACTTGTTTAGAGAAGTGAAAAATATGTGGCTTGTTATCTCATATGAACATCATTCTGCAGCATCTCAGGAAGTATCTGCCCTAGGGCAAGGGGCTGGCAGGTTAGCACCACTTTTGTGTTGTGGATCTCTTAGGTCCAGGGATTGAAACTTGAACCATAACTTTGGCTCTTACACTGCCACAGTGAGAGACGGGCAGGCATAGTTCTGGTGCACAGGCTTGATCCTTGTGCTCACTGAGCCTCATGTGGGTGGAGAAGTGGAGCCAGCTCAACTGCTCCCATGTTGGTCAGAGAGGACTGCTTTCAGCCTAAGCAGCAGACAGAAACGATGAAGGATGTACAGAATGGAGGAGGATGTTTTCGCATTTTAGGAAAACTGTTTGGAGTGAGAGTGAGCCTTGGTCAAATTGACATTATCTATCCTGGAGCAAATTCACAGAACTCTTTCCAATCCCAAAACATGTTAAGAAAACAATGATCTCATCTGAAGGAGCCGACTGGACTTGGATGAGGAC
>CACVCL010032496.1:0-16148 GCA_902729485.2 Mus minutoides | reverse complement strand
AAAGAGAGAGAGAGAGAGAGAGAGAGAGAGAGAGAGAGAGAGAGAGAGAGAGAACAAAGATCAAAGATTAGGGGACAGTGTAGCTTGTCCAAGAATATGAAGCTGAGCTTTGAGTTCAGTCTGCTGGAATCTAGAGCCCCTTTCTTTCCACTACACTAAGGCAGACCAAATGAGTAGAGGGAAGAAAAAGATTTGAACGGATCTAACATACAGGTGGAGGGTGCGGGAGGAATGGAGGGGGGGGGGCGGCAGAGCCGTGGGGGTTGAGGGGAGGTACACCCGTATCACTCTCACCGGCTGTCCCTGAAGTTTTACTGCCTAGATTGAGCTTCAGCTCAACTGAGTGCGTTGTGGGGTTCGGGGTTCAGCAGGTCTGTCGCCTGCCAAATGAAGGGTCAGCTCGTGGGGTTGGATAGTTTTGGAGAGAACTCATTCTACTGAAGGAGGTGACATTGCTGACTTTGTCTGTGGCGTCGGAGAGAGGAAGAGTATATAACTGAGAGGATGCTGGGTGGCTGAGGGGCTGCCCTATCTTATTCCATCCTTTCTTCTCTCCTTCCACAGGTACAGATCTGCCTCAGATCCGTGTCACTTCTTAGAGGTGCACTCACTGAGTAATTCAAGCTCCTTGGATGGAGTTCAAGCCAGGATGGCTGAGAGTTCAAGGCCAGCCTAGGGGGTTGCTGTCCTAAGTAACAGTAGACTCCAACCCCCAAATGCTGCCCGGGATATGTAGCTTCAGCCTGGCTGGATGATATCCTCACAGAGCTCAGTAACTGTCAAGAGCACGCGGCTGGGAGAGTGCCACGCGGCTGGGGGAGTGCCGCGCAGCTGGGGGAGTGCCGCTCTCAGCCTGATTCCAGAGTCTCCCTTCCTCTGTTAGCCCGACCTGTGAGCTGTGGCTCCATTCTCTGTCTTCCCTTTGCCGTTTAGTGGGCCTCTCAGTTCTATCCTCTACACCCAACCTTCTCATATTTCACCTTGAACAGGTACCGTGACCTCTTAAGAGGATTTCTTGACCCTCTTAAGGGGATTTCTGTCCAGGTGCCTCTCTGGTCTAATCCATTCCTAATCTTCTCACAGAGAAGGTGGGTTGTGGTGACTTCCTGCTTAGCCCTTCTGCTAATCCCCCCACAAACTAAAATCACCCTCCTTGTGCGGGTGGGGGGTGATGGGAGTTTCATGGTGTATCTCCTTGTTCTCCTGCACTGAATTTTCCTGCACTGGTTAAATGGGTGCGGTGTCCTTTCACATCTTAAGGAAAGCTCATAGCTCTTTGCCAGTGTAGTGGTTTGGATGAGAATGGCCCCTACAGGCTCTTATGATTGAATAGCTAGGTCCCTAGTTGGTGGAGCTGTTTGTGAGGGATTAGGAGGCGTGGTTTGTGGGAAGAGGTGCCACACCATCTCATGGTTGTGTCTCAAAAGGTGAGCTCTCAGCTACTGCTCCCTGCTGCGGTTCGATGCTCATGGACTCTAACCCCCTGAAGCCGTGAGCCCCAAATTCAGTGCATTCTTTTAATAAGCTGCCTTGGGCTAAGCAGTATTTTTGATGCCCTTCATCAGGTAAAGAAGGTCTTCTCTGTAGCTGCTAAGAATTTGTCATTGCCCTGAACGTTGTATTTTAGCAGACGTTTCTCTGTCTACTCAATCTCTGACTCACTTTTCTACTGTTGATCAATTTTCTTTTCCTGGATAAATCCACCCAGGTCTTCCTTTTGAACCCACCCCAGTATAATCCTTTTGAAAATACTCTTCTGGTTTCGGTTGGTGGGTATTGTGTTTAGAACATAGCCCTACTGCCTGTGCACTAGCTTGGGAGAAGCATTCCTTTTTGGAGAGGTGACCAAAAGCAATGTGATGGGAAGGAACAGCGTTTGATTTCTGCTTCTGCCTGGGTTTGCGGGATTGTCTGCATGGCCAGAATCTGGGGAGGAGTCGGTGTTGGCAGCTGTGTGAGGCTAGCAGAGGAAATGTATGTCCTTATTGAGATGTCCATATTCTGCATACAGTTCAATAATGCTCAGCACAAGACTGAAATAGATTTGATAGGATTTAATTGTTTTAACGCCAGTTACATAAAAGTCAGCATTTATGAATAAACCTATATACTATCAGTTTGCTATCTTATCTAACATAAAATAAAATGCACACTCAGTAAAGAGAGGGAGGTAAGGCCAACAGAGCCCCCAGGAACTGTCTTCGAGAATCTTTGCTAATCCAAGTAGGACTTCTTCTCTGAGACCTTGCCTAGGCCGAGGGCGAAGAGGACAGACCTCTCAAGCTCCAGATAGCTATCGTATTCCAACTTCAGCTCAGCCTCCATTTGTTCTTTTGTCTTTTGATAGGTTTTCTAGGTGGGAACAAGCAGGACAGCTCTATAAGCTTAGAAACTAAGAAGGAGCGGGAAGGAGCTGGGGTTCTTCAACAGCTGATGTGCTGCTTGTGTGACGGCAGAGAACACATGGACAGGAGGGGCAGTCTGATGTGCTGGACAAGTGGGGACTGCAAAAACCCTGCCCTTCGCTGCTTCTCTGCACAGCAATGGTTCTCAGCCTTCTGGTCGCTGTGACTCTAACACAGTTCCTCGTAAAAATAAATAAATAAAAAAAATGATTTTTGTTGCTACTTCATAATTATAATTTTGCTAAGGTTATAGGTCATTATGTAAATGTCTGTGTCTTCTTATGGTCTTAGGCGACCCCTGTGAGAGGGTCGTTCTACAGGGCTCCCCATTCACAGGTGAGAACCACTGCTATAGACCAACAAGCAAACCCCTCCTCCGGTCTTTCCCAAGTGTCCTGCCTTCCTTGTGTGGCTGGAGGGCGGTCGATGACTTGCAGAACTGCTCTGTGCTTAGACTCATAGCAGTGGAGGATAAACTGATGGCATCAGTGCACTTACACCAGTGTTTGTAAGTGTCCACAAGAGCAAAGCTAAACCAATCTGTTTGTGGCCATGGGACTACACAGAGAGTTAATTTACTGGGATCTCCATATCCTTTGTCGCCACCAATGGTGGCTTTTGAAATGAGCCCTGTGCTTTGATTGTGCCAGTTTGTGAAGTGTGCAGAACGCTATGGTATCCATATGCTGGCACTTCTCATGGAGAACAGGGATCTCACTTGGAGGTTTACTTTGAAGGCTGCCATGTGCCTGGCTATGAAGGAACCACAGGTAGGGGCAGTTAGGAAACTGTGGTGACAACGGGGCATGGGGTGGTGGGGAGACAAGCCAGTGAGGAACAGAAATCCAGACCTGAGAGACTCAGATGAGACCTGGAGAAGAACGGTTTATAGAGCATTTAAAAGTCCTCAATTCCAGTGGGTGATGGAAGGCCTGACCCAGAGAGAGAGGCTGAGAAGAGGGGAGCGGGGCCCGTAGAGCATCATACCCCTCTGCTGGCTGGGTGTAAGATGGATGTGTCCCCTACTTCTGTCTCAGGGTCACAGCACCCACCACACCTTTCCCCCATGTCTATCAGCTGCTGTGTTACTGTAGCAACTCCTTGATGGCAGACAGTCACCTTAGCTGAAAGCCTAGCAGTCACCAGAGGTGGCTGTTGGTGTTCCCATTTTCCAGACAGGACAACCAAAGCTCTGCCAAGATGGAAGCTTTGCTCCAGATCTGTGGGATTTCTGCCCATGTCTTGACCTCTTTGTCTGGTCCTTTTCATATGGCGTGTTTCAATACACCACTCGCCAGATACAAGAACTCCACACAATGCAAGAATTCATCTGTGAGTCTCTGTATTTATACTAAAGGACTTAGGAAATGTCAATTAGAGAAAGAGGACTTGGACAGAATCTCACTATATATGAGGTCTGGTGAGATAGATGGCTCAGTGCGTAGGGTGCCTGCTGCCAAGCCTGATGACCAGATTTACTGATCGGAGGACACTGACTTCCATAAATTACCCTTGGAACTCCATATGCAAGCTGGGTACGCTCTTTCCACCCAGAACACCCCCCCACACACGATAAGCAGACAGAAATGTGATAGAACCTCACTATGTGAGCAACCGGTGGTTCTTACTCATGGTCATGTAGGAAATCAAATGCCTTCCTGATGCATTGATGAAGAAAGACATAAGCCCGGGGAGCGCACAGGACTCCTGTGAGATGAGCCCGGGGCACCGCCACCGCCACCGCCACCACCACTGGTGGGAAAGAGAGGACGGCCACTCTCATCTGGAGAGTTCACTCACCGCTTTCTTCTTCACCAGTTCCAGGGCCATATCTTTCTTTTCTTGCTCACGGATTTCTTTGCGCTGCTGGACGTATTCCAGGTGCCTGACTTCTCTCTCAAAGTAGTAGTTCACACTCGATACCTGTCAGAAACAAGGGCCCACAGTGAGCTCAGCCCACAGGGACGCACGCCCGTGGCCATTACAAGGCTCTGTTCCAACGGCTGTTGCTCAGCGACTATGATTTCCACACATCATCTCCCTCAGCCGCTTGATGATAACAACCACCTTCTTTTTTTTTTTTTTCTTTTCACACCGACTTTTCATTTTACAAAGTCCTAATGAGAAAAGCTTGCGTGTTGTTATCCACCATTGAGCACATTGTCAGTTATGCTTCTGTGGTGAGTTGAATAGGCTTGGCCTCCACTTGAAAGCTTGGCTCAGGGAGCAGCACTATGAGAAGGTGTGGCCTTGTTGGCATGGGTGTGGCCTTGTTGGCGTGGGTGTGGCCTCATTGGAGGAATTGTGTCACTGTGGGGATGGGCTTTGAGGTCTCCTGGGTTTCAGCTACACCTGGGTGGGGTGGAACAAACAACCAGCCAGTGGTCCTCAGCCTTCCTAATGCTGCGACCCTCTAATCCTCACATTGTGGTGACCCCCAACCATAAGGTTATTTTCATTGTGACTTCACGACTGTAATGTTGCTACTGTTATGAATCATAATGTAAATGTCAGTGTTTTCTGATGGTCTTGGGTGGCCCCTGTGAAAGGGTCCTTTGACTTCCATGGGAGTTACAGCTCCCCCCCCCCCCCCGGGAGGGGGTCGAGAGCTTTAGGTGAATGTGGTTTGAGGGTTTGTTCATGCTTCTGTGGTTACATTCAGGTTCCTAGGACAGGAACAGTTATAGCTGGGAGGAGAGAACTGTAAAACCCTGTTGTTTTTATAGTAGAAATATAGAAATTTGCTCCCCCCCACCTTTTTCCTTCTTATTTCGGAGACTGAAGTTGCATACCCTCAACTGAACTTGGTGACTCAGATAAAGATATTTATAGAGACTTGTGAGTCTACCTTCAATGGCTGGGCCATCTTTATAGCCCCTTTAAAGGGACTAGAGGCAGAGCTGAATTCTAGTCCTCAGAGGGCTTGGCACTGGGTCCGACAGACATTAGCAGAGAAACCATTATCGATCCCCCTGGGGACGGAAGGCAGTCCAGGCACACCTGCTGCCTGGCAGGAGCTGTGCTGGCGCTGGGACTCACAGCAGATTGAAGTCTGTATATTTAAGCAGCATGTATATTTATATTTTTTTCTACTCATTGGTCCCTTTAAACCCCCATTCTCAGTGTTGCTCCGAATGCTTGGGTGGTCTGGGTGAGGTTGGGGTGAACGGAGTATTGCCAGTTCAGATGGGGGGCTGGCAATGTGCTGGGGCTGGGGAGGATGACCGAGAGGTATGTGATTACTCCAACTGAGCTAAAACCGGATAGCATTTGAAAATACCAACTCCCCACATCAGTTCTCCACCCAGTCTGCCCTTCATCCCCTTGACTTCCTTCCCATCTCCTATTTGGCTATTTTCCTTAGCATCAAACTATCTAATTCATATGATTAAAACATATCCTTTTACTATTTAAAATAAAAATTAAATAAAACAAATAAAACTTTTATTATTTATTATTTAATATTTAAAATATTATCCAAAATAAAATACTATTTAAAATAAGTCTCTCATTCTCTTGTAAAACAAAAGTGCCAACATTTAAAACACACTTTTAAGATATTCCTCAAGGGGAGGAGGTATGGGACGTGGAGCAGTAGGAGGGTGGACAGGTAGGGGGGGGTGGGGAATAAAATATGGGAGTGTAAAAAAGTAATTAACTAGTTAGTTAAAAAAAAAAAAAACCCAAAAGGCTGGCAAGATGGTTTGGTAGGTCTATTGCTGCCAACCTTGGTTGTGATGACCCCAGTTCAATCCCCGGTACCCACATGGTAGAAGGAGAAAGTCAAGTTGTCCTTGACTTCCACAAGTATGCCATGGCATGCACCCCACCTCAACGCCAATAAATTAACAAGTGTACATTTTAAAAAAGAAACGTCCCAGCAACATTAAACTCGCAAAGTTGCAACTTAACTGACCTCGTTCAAGGAAGGGTGACTTAAGGTCCAAGGGATTTCTAGGATATGCAGTGTTCCATAATAGTCAGCTATGGCTATAAACTGCTGCTTAGCTGAAAGATTGAAAAAAAAGAAAGAAAGTATGCGTGGGGGAACTCAACAAAGGGGAAGTCATCTCAAGAGGTTAGACACAAAATCCCGTCTTGTTTTTTTGTGGTTTCCGGGAAGGCCTGCTGTGATTCTGAACCCCTGGGCAACACAGTCAGATGCTCAGGACTGGACCAGGTGAACGAGGACCAGCCATTCTTTCCAGCTGATGAGATGAGAGTCAGACTGGGAGTCTCCGCAGCCCCCACCACCTCGCCTCGCTCTCCCGGTGTCTGTATAAGGAGAGGGGCTGACACGGGGCCAGGCTCTGAGCGGAGGGCACACACTCAGCCCACACCTCAAGCTACAGGACCCCTGCGTGGGTGAGTTCCCGGCATGCAGCCCCAACTACGGTTTTCTTGCAAGTGCGCCAGGGTGTGTCACTTCCCGGATGTTTCTCGCCTCTCATTTTCGGGAAGGTCCGGTTCAAATTGCTGAGTCCTACACTCAGAACCCCTCAGGTACAAAGTCAGCCTTTTGTACCGAAGATAGGATAACATACTTCGGTTGTGCCTCATGGCTAGCCCTTCGGTTGTGCCTCATGGCTAGCCGGAAGCTGCACTTAGACAGTCTAGAGACCCTGAAGCCCGAGTGTCAGGGTGGGGTGTTTCTGAGAAAAATCAGAGTCAATCTTGTATCTATGGACTTAAGGAAACTTCTTCCAGTAAAGGCAGACATACTGGAGTTACACAGAAAATACTAATTGGGCCAAACGGGGTGGGGGGAACCACAAATAAACAAAAAACAAAGGAAATAAATTAGTTTTCTGTAGCTTCATCCTTGAACTTATGCTTGTTTGGTAGTATATTGCTATTTGCACATATTTAACTCAGAGTCTAAGGCTTACATAAATACATAACCTTAGAGAACCATGTGTTCCTGTGAAGCGGGTTGCTTGTGGGTGTGGCCCGTGCACGGATCACTAAAGTGCACAATAGTTTAAAAACTTGGCAAAGAAATAGAACTCAGTATTTCTGGAAAAGAAACATCCCCCAAGCAGCAAGTTTAGGGCCACTCTGTCAGGTTAGGACAAGATGGACACTTTCATCCCGTGGTTCAAAGTCAGCCTCAGTCTGACCTTATCAGCAGTCTAGGAAATCGCAGCTAACGAACTGGATCACCGCGGGGCGCTACGGGGTTTCCAGAGTTTGGGAGCAAGGGCGAAGGGAAAGGATGAGGATGTTGCCGGAGAAACAAAGGTTAGAGTGGAGAGTGGGAGAGAGAGGGAAGGAGAGAAAGGAGACAGGAGGAGGGGAGGAAGGGGATGGGGGTAAACACGGGAGGTTTTCCAGGTGAACCCCAGAGCATTCCTAGGTCACCCAGACACATTGCTCCATGGGCTAGAGTGAACATACAGGAGAAGGTCCAGGGTTTGATGTAGGTGATCATGGTGATGCAGATACTCTGGGACTGGGCTGGTTCGTGAGTTTTCTCCAGGAGGTCCCAGATATCGACATATCCATCCTCTCTGCCGATATAGAACACTCCAGGCCTTGTCAGGGACCAGTGCCCTGCTGTGTACCTTTTCGGTGCGCAGCACGTTTGAAGGAGCGGTCCTGTCTAAACACAAGTTTAAAAGGCACATTGAAAGCTTTTCTTTTTGCCTGTGACCCTAGAGAAACTGACAGTTTTTTTTCTTTAAGTATAGCTCAGTTGGCCATGTTTAACATACTTAACCGTATGTTTATCCCACGGGTTAGTCTTTATTTCCTTTGTTCTAGGGTTTTGTCTTTAGTTTTTAAATAAGGGAGAGACAGAGACAGAGTCAGAGAGACAGACAGAGTCAGAGAGACAGAGACAGAGAAAGAGAGATAGACTTCTAAGTGTCACCACACCTGCATGGAAGGGAGAGGGACAGCTTTGTGGAGTTGGTTCTCTCCTTCCCACTGCTTTACACAGGGATCAAATGTGCTTCATAAGCCCCCGAACAGCTTTACCATCTGAGCCGTCTTGCCTGCAATGCTGTGGGGTTTACACTGGACAAGTTATTTTCTCTACCAGTTATTTTATAAGCAACGGTTGCACTCATTATTAACCTATGCAAATTGTGCTGCTGGTGGCTGTGAGCGAGTTGCTCGCCACCCGCCAAAATGCTCTGGATTCTCAAAAGACACACGCACACACACGCACACATGTACACGCACATACACATACACACACACACACACACACACACACACACACACACACGCGCACACACACACTCACACCCCACACACATAGCCACTGCCTTCTAGTACTACCGCCTTCTTCTCTGGGTTCCCTTGCCCTGGAAATCTAAAGTCCTGCCTCGGGCTGGTGAGATGGCTCAGTGGGTAAGAGCACTGACTGCTCTCCCAAAGGTCTTGAGTTCAAATCCCAGCAACCACATAGTGGCTCACAACCACCCATAACAGGATCTGACACCCTCTTCTGGTGCAGTCTGAAGACAGCTACAATGTAGTTACGTATAATAATAAATACATCTTTGGGTGGGAGCAAGCAGGGCAACTGGAGCAAGCAGAGGTCCTAAAAATTGCTACTGTGAGCCGGGCAGTGGTGGCGCATGCCTTTAATCCCAGCAGAGGCAGGTGAATTTCTGAGTTCGAGGCCAGCCTGGTCTACAGAGTGAGTTCCAGGACAGCCAGGGCTACACAGAGAAATCCTGTCTCGGAAAAAAAAAAAAAAAAAAAGAGGAAAGAAAAGCTACTGTGTACTCATATACATAAAATAAAATTAATACATCTTAAAAAAATAAAGTCCTGCCTCTGTCTCTCTGTTCAGCCATTGAGTGCTGCTAACTTTATTTACCAATTAGATCCAACTGGGGGCAGGAACCTTGGCATCTTACACGTGAATTCCCGTGTCATTTGGGAACCCAATTAACATACTATAAGCAAAAAACCAAATCCACAACAAGCAACATCCCCTTTCCCTGTTTTAGTTGCTTTTTAGGAAAGGTTGAACCTTCCAGCATAGCCTCAGATGGTCCTGATACCCCAGCTGCCTCTGCTCTATTACATCTATGCAAATCTGTAGACAGCAGACATAAGAGTGCAAAGCGATTTCTCATAACCTTATCTGGCTGCCAGAGACCTGTTGCCCATGGAAACAGTTCTGGTGTCTACAAAAGCAAATGACAAGTCTGTTGTTATGGTTTGAATGAGAGCCCCCCCACAGGCTTGCTCATGGCTCCCAGCTGGTGATACGATTTTGGGATGTTCTGGAAACTTCAAGTGTTGGGGTCCAGTTAGAGGGGAGAGGTCATGCCATTGAAGGTTACAGCTGGCCCTGTGCCTTCTACTTCCTGTGCACCTTGAGGTGAAGAGCCCCACCTGCATGCTGCCGTTTCCATGGTGTTCTGTTTCAGTGTGGGACCAGAACCAACGGAGTCATACGGCCACACACCAGTCATCCGGAACACCTCCTCCCTCTCCTACGTTATGACATTATGACTGAGATGTTTTGTCACAGCGATGTGAAAGGCACCAAGGCAGCTGTCAACTTCAGCAGCGAGCTGCACACTGGACACAAGCAGCAGAGCCCGCCAGCATTTCACAGACAGCCGCAGGTGGCGGTACATGCGTTTGGAAGAGGGACTTTGGGCCACCTTTTTAATAAACACCTTTTTAATTCTTCCACCATGAGATGATTGGCTAACTTTGGGGAGTTACCACAGACAAAGGTAGTTAGAAAATGTTTTCTCCCACTGTCAGGTCTGTCTACCCATGAGCCCTCAGTGACATGGCAAGGCATAGCACTGTGGGTTGAGCTTTGGCTTATTGCTATGTATGGCAGTGCTTAAAGTTATACCCAGAGGAAAGGTGGAGGCTGACCTCTCTCTCGCGTCCTGCAAACCTTGTCCCTTGATTTAAAACTATTGGTTAAAAAAAATGGCTACAGCCAATTACTGGAGGGACCAGAGGTAGGTGGGTTTGGAATGACCTGATCAGAGGAGGAGAGACTAGAAGAGGAGGAAGAACAGGAAGAGAGAGGAAGCCGCCATGAGGGGAGATGGACCATGAGCAGCACATGGCCAGGAGAAACAGCAAGTATATGGGGTACACAGCTGGGGAGGCAGCCAGGTCAGCAGTGAGAGGAGTAGGTCAGGCGTGACCCCCCCTAGTGATTGTCAAAGCCAAATAAAATAACCACAGTCTGAGTCTCATTTATTAGCAAGCTAGTTGGGGATAAGTTTAAATTGACTGTATTACAGTTGTCTTCCACAAGTCAACCCAGACACAGGAAATGCCTTCTGAGGCAAGAAGACTGCCCAGGCCTGTGCTGCCCTGCGCCCTCCCTTCTCCTCCCACTCCCCTTTCCTCCCCCCCCCCCTTTGTGACCTCCGAGGCTTTTTGTGCCCTTGCTTTAAGTTCTTTCAGACCTAGGCAAACCCGGATCTTGGTTCTGCAAGTCTTCTGTTAATCATGCTAGTTTTCTTTGCTCTAATTATGAAACTTCCTTATTGGAAAAGTAAACAAACAAGAACAAGACAAAACCTACAGAGTATATTGTTCGAAAGTTTGCTGATAAAGACTTAAGCAGCTTTCAGCATTACTCAATGGCACCCTGTGTACAAGCATTGACACACATTTTTTAAAAAATTATTTGTATAAATTAGGGATCTGGAGGGGGGCTGTTGTTTGGTGAAAGAATATGTACGTCCCAGTTGTGATCCACACATACTTTCTGCCTCTGTCTGTCTCCAGACTGTCTGTCTGTCTGTCTCTCCCTCCAGGTTCTTCATATCCTCATTATTCCTCACCGAAGGAGGGGAATCACTAGGGGTTCACCCCTGACCTACTCCTCTCACTGCTGGCCTAGCTGCCTCCCCAGTGGTATAATTTAGATTTTCTCCCCAAAGAACTGGTTTTCCCTGCCCCTGCTTTACTGGATTTAATTGTGTGTGTGTGTGTTTTCCAGTATTTTTGTTTGTTTATCTTGGCAGACTGGCTTCTATCTAGCAGGACCGGTCTTAATCCTGCCCAAGTCCTACTGGTGCTCACGCGTGTGTCTGGACAGGCAGTGTACTCTGCCAGCCCTGGGCCCTCAGTCTACGAGTGAACCTGCCAACATGTTCCTGGTGCAGAAGAAAAATGGGCAGGCTGGGTGACCCCTGGACTTTGTCTAGTCACCAGAATCCATCTTCTGAACCTCAAGGAGCAGAGTTCAAGTCAGATGAAGTGCCCACAGTAGGTATTTTCCAAGAAAAACTGTGGTTGGGTTTCAGAGAACAAGGACCCTGCTGTGTTCACTTCCCCTCTGGAAAGAAAGACACGTGGTTGTGTTTTCGGAGGTTTCCAGTGGTTCTGCTGACAAGCTGAAGCCAGACCATCTGTTCTCGTTTCTCTATAAAGTGCCCCATAGGCACAGTATCCTGGAACAGCCCGTGTGTTCCTGTTGTCTTTCTCAGTGGCAAAGACACACCCACCTGTTCCGTTCTGCGGCAACTTACCATGACCTCCTCCTTCCAGATAGCCACGTTCCATCCCCCAACAGTGAGGATGATGTCATTGAAGAAAGGCGACCTCTGGATGGTGTGGACAGCCCCATCGTGGACGGTGTAGAGGTTCACAGGTTTCTTGGCTGTGGAAATGGACAAGGCCCAGTTTGGGTGCGTGATCTGCCATAGAAACCTGCCCCCAGGGACACTTTTTCAGGCCCTCTGCCATACTCTGTTCTCCTTCATTCACCTGTGTATAAGTCCAGCATGGGAGTTACAAATATCTGTGGATTGTCTATATGTGTGAAGGTCTTCATGTGTGTGGCTAGCCAACGGGTACCTAGTAGCCCCACACGGCCCTGCCCTCAAGTGGCTGGCACTCTAGTGGGGAGGAAAGAGCCAGTAAATAAATCTCTCAGGGAGTAACTGAAACCCACCTGTGTGCAGAGCAAAGAAAAGCCACTACAAGGAAGAGGGACAGGGACCCTCCTAACAGACTGAATCGTCAGGGGAGTGAATCATTTAGGCCTGAGTGTAGCTGAGCCTGGGAAGTTTCTGGTGTTGAGGAGCAGTGCAGATAGAAGGATGCCCTGAAGTCCGGAAAGAGGACCAGTAAGGGCCTCTGTCCTTGTGGTAGCTGGAACTACAGGTGTGAGGTGTGAACCAGAGCCTGGAAGGATCGGATCATGGAGGGTCCTGTAGGGAAAGGAGCTCAGACCAAGCCCACAGCGCCATGTCTTCTTAGAAGTCTAGTTCAGACCCACTGATGGTTCCAAAGATACTCTGGCTTGTTATGGGGAGAATGGGTGGGAGGCGGGTGGAAGCAAGGTGGGGACCCCAGTGAGGATTCTGGTGGTCCTATAGGTGTGAGAGACAGTGGTGACTTGAATGAAGTCCGGAAGTGGAATAGATAATCAGGACATATTTGTGAACCAAGATATGGGGACAGCTTGGCCAGGCAGAGTGAGTGACAGGAAGTGCTAAGGACAGCCTGGTTTCTGAAGAGAGCAACAGCAGGCTTGATGCAACTTCCGTAGCAGCAGAGAAGGTCAAGTTCAGGCGGTGAGACCAGAGCTCTCCAGAGCCTCTGCCCCAGCCCCAGGGTCTTCCTGCCTCTCTGCTCTCTGCACAGAGCACACCAGGGCTAGAGCTGGGGTATCCTTCCGTCTGCCACAGCTGGCTGATGAACTGAATGAATGCTCATTCTCTGCTCCAAACTCCAGGGACAGCCATGGAAGTGTATGCTGGTGGGATGGAAGGCGCAGTGTCTCTACTCTACAACGGCAAACTTATTCTTTATTGCTACATGAGGGCTGAATCGCCGCTTACCCAAATGCTGGTGGGATATTAAGAAGAATGAGATCTCTTTACATTTGTAAGGAGATTATAAAGTAGGGCTTTGGGTCCATCCACATTCACACGACATCACTTGCCACAAAAGAGAGGTGGGAGCATCCGTGAATGAATGGTAAACACAATGTGGTATAGATACGACATGGGATACAACTGAGCCTGGGCGGGAGAGGCAGCTCTGTGCTTAAGTGCATTGGCTGCTCTTCCAGGTCCAATTCCCAGCTTTGGAGTAGATCAGAAAATTATGGATCTATTTGGGGGCAGAAATTGTCTATTACGAAAGAGTCAATCTTCACTCTTCAAAACCTCTGAGGCTTCTGCCATATTCTCCCCTCAAGTGTGGAGACTCTAAAGCCACTTAGAAGTAGAGTTGCAATTGGAAAACCCATATAACCATTCCTACCAAGAAAATCCAGAAATCTAATCCCAAGCCTATTCCCCAGAAGGCGTGAATGTCTGGACTAGCCTATTAGTCATAGGCTTAGGTGCAGCTTTTAGGCAGAGGTGCTGGTTCAGAAAATGATAAGAAACCGGAGTTCTCTCCTGGACCTCAGGGTCTGGGGAACAAGGGCATTTCCTGCTTCTGGCCGAGGACAAAAATGGAATTGTTCACTTTCAAGGTCCTTGCTTCTAAACTGACTGACTGGGTCCTATCCCGGCACTCCTCAATGCTTTAACAGATCACAGGCTTCCTCTAACCCCGAGGCTAAGTGTGTCAGCATCGGAGACACACGCAAAGGTTCTCTCACTTGGCCAGGACACACCTACCTGGTGTTTCCAACAATGTATTTGAAAAGTGCTTGGATTTATGACTTTCTTTACTTTGATACTATAAAAATTTCAATGACTTTTTCAAAACCACATTTGGATTTGGAATTTTGGTCTGTATGTTCAAAACACGATCATTTAGCTCTGGAATGGCCTTCGAGGTGAAAGCAGTTTTTTTTTTTTTTTAAATATTAACAGATTAACAGTAGGTTTCAGGGTGACTACAAAGGGCTAAGAGGTGGAGTTCCAGAGGCTTCAAAGGTTCTGAAAAGCAGAAAGACTGAGAAGGGATGCAGTCTAGGGGGCTGAGCTGACTAACCAAGTCAGAGAAGATGCTCTGGCTTGCTGCCTGTAGATTCAGACTGTTTGGTCAGAGTTGAACTGTACACTTCAGTCAGGTTGCAAAGGCAAAAGGGCAGGTTAAGGAAGGGACTGGAGGATGGAAGCCCATCCAGGTGGATGAACAGGACCCACAGATCCCGATTTTGGTCGGCCATATCAGCAGAGGAGACTGAGCTGAGCTAAAGCCCCAGGGACACCTGGGATTCTCTGCCTGTGGGCTCTTGGCCAGTCTGTGGCAGCTGTGGTCTAAGGAGTGCTAAGTGCCCACCTTTTTTATGGGAGCCAGGTAAAGGAATTATAAAATTTCTTAGGTCTGGACAGCCTGATAAATTTTTGGGGCTAGTTCCCCTGATCTTGTTTTAATTGGCCTTTATTTCCCCACTGTCCCAAGTCACCCTGGTATATTGATAGAGCGGTCCCATTTCTAGTCTCCATAGCAATCATTTCTCTGTTTGTGCCACGTGGTACCAGATGTGGTACCAAACAGATGATGCCATTAGAGTGTCCACCGAGCTGTGAAAGTCACCCTTCACCTTCAAGATGCAATCTCAGGCTGCTTGTAAGATGGAGTCTCTTAGGTCAGGGCACGGTCTGAAAACTCATTGTTTCACACAATATAGAGGAAGGTGCAGACTGATATAAACAAACAAACAAAATTAAACAAAACGAAACAAAAGTTAGCTCTTTTAGATTGGAAGCAAGAAATCCACTTTCTAGGACCGAGTCTTGAAGAGATCACAACTCATGTATTTCTCAGGCTTTTCTTGAGTGGCCTAGAAAGTTCCTGGCAAGGCAGAAAGCACTCCCAGACACGAGTGGCTTTGTTTTGCCAATGTTTTTTTCTCTCTCTGGGGTTGTCCCTGGGGAAGTTCCCCTTTACTCTGAGCAGTGAGCAGGGCTGTCCTGGGGGCTGGAAAGCATCTCAGAAGAGTGAGGTCGGCAGTGGCGTCATCCCCAATGGAAGGTCTGGTGTTTTGTTTTTTGTTTTGTTTTGTTTTGTTCTGTTTTAATAACATCGCGTGGTGATCTTTTCCTTAGGAAGACCTGCGTGACTTTCAACAATGAATGGGGCTGTCCCTAAGTTATTAGATGGAGTGCCAGAGCCTCCAGGCCACGTTGCTAAAAGAAAATTATAATAAACCAGAAGGCACAGATTGGCGGCAGACTGCCTGGGCTCAAAGGCTGCCACCGATGCCCAAGGCAGTGATCCCACAGGGCTGCTATGACGACATGAATTTATCCATGAGAAGCACCTGGCACAGTGCCCGGTGTGGCTGTGTGCTGGTTGTACAGTTTAAGGGTCTACTACATGGGACAATTATGTCAACCTTCGCCATTTAGATCTGCGCTCTTGGCTTGCCTCTTAGGTCATGTGGAAATATTTGATGTGGCTTCCCTGGCCTCCCCGCCCCCACACTCATTCCATTTGGGGTAATCTGCCTCTCAGAAGTTTTTGTTTTCTTTTGTTTCTTAAGAGGATGGTATCCTCTCTTTTGCCTGGTTAAGGAGAGTTAAGCAGGCCAGAGGGTGGGTGGGCAAGGATCAAGCTGCAGTAGCTGCCTCCCTCCTGCCTCCTGCCTCCTGCCTCCTGCCTCCTGCCTCCTGCCTCCTGCCTCCTGCCTCCTGCCTCCTGCCTCCTGCCTCCTGCCTCCTCCCTCCTCCTGCCTCCTCCTGCCTCCTCCTGCCTCCTCCTGCCTCCTCCTGCCTCCTCCTGCCTCCTCCTGCCTCCTCCTGCCTCCTCCTGCCTCCTCCTGCCTCCTCCTGCCTCCTCCTGCCTCCTCCTGCCTCCTCCTGCCTCCTCCTGCCTCTCTCTGCC
>CACVCL010032495.1:0-15000 GCA_902729485.2 Mus minutoides | reverse complement strand
CACCAGAAGAGGGCATCAGATCCCATTACAGATGGTTGTGAGCCACCATGTGGTTGCTGGGAATTGAACTCGGGACCTCTGGAAGAACAGTCAGTGCTCCTACTGAATGAGCCATCTCTCCAGCCCCAAGACCTCTGTTTTGAAAGTAGGAACCTGTGGGCACTCTGGAGGTAATGAAAGAAATGTTTGGTTTCAAGGCAAGTTCTGCTGCAAGTTCAGCCAATGGGCATTCACTTGGCATCTTGTATACAGTATACACTGTATACAGCTGGCACCCACGTCATGTGTGTCATGGACCCAGGCTTGGATCCTTTAATTTCCCAGAGGATTATCTAGCAAGCTCATTATCCCTTCCTATCCTTGTCCCTAGAGACTGAAACTCAGCAGGCTGGGATTCCCCAATTGTAATTGAGAAATCTTGAAAATCTGTGACCTGGGTCTTGAGGTCAGCAGGCCCCAAAGGGGAAGGGTCTAATGTTGATTCTTAGCCGTGAAGGGAGACAGCATTATTTGAATGTGCACATGAAGTGGCTGAAGATTCCGTGGTAGGCTGTTCATCTAAGGGAATCTGTGCATGTGTATAGGGACCACGATAGTCCTAGGCATGCAAAGTGCAGGTATGTAGGTGTACACATTGCTGTGCTTCGTCTACACCTCATACTGTACTATAAAATGGTCAAGTTTGTCTCTGTTCTCATTGGTTTGGGCTCAACTGTTGCTTGATATGTGCTTTGGCCATGCAAGCTCCTAGTCTCTCATTCCTCATGACAAATGTGCTCACACACACACGCATGCAGGTGCACACAAAAACAAACACTTATGCACAAGTGTATGCATACACTCATACACACCCTCACACATCCACACACAAATGCACACATACACTCACGCACACATGCATACACGCACCCACAAGCACACATGCACACACTGACACACACACACACACAGAAATTCTTCTGCTCTTTCCCATCTTTCCCACTGTGGTTCCAGTCACACCAGCATTTGCCTTTGAACTTTGCTGATATTCTCTCTCTTTCTCTTTTGTCACAGGGCTTCATGTAATCCAGGCTGGCCTCAAACTCCTCATTCTCCTGCCTCTGCCACGTGAGTGCTGGCATTATAGGTGTGCACACCAGGCCTGCTTTATGTGTTGCAGAGGACAAAACCTAAGGCTTTGAGCACTCTATCAATTGAGCTAAATCCCTGGGCCACGGATACTCATTTTAACATGATTCTTCTTCCTCTCTTTTTTTTTTTTTTGGAAAGAAACAAAAACCAGTGTAGAGAAAAGAAACAGCCAGAGCATGAGCATGCCTGATAGGCCTGTGGTGGGTTGGGGGCTGGGCTTCTTGGTGACTTTGTCTGCAGAGCTGTACCCCCCAAAGTGACAAGCACATACTCCATCCATTGAACTGGCAGGCTCAGCCCACCAGCCCAGGGGGTTCCCCCAGGGTGGCGATGTTGAAAAGAATGGGCTTCTAAGGATGTTCTTTGGAAAATGCAGACAATAGGGTTATAGTAGTTTGCCGTGTTCATCCTTTCTGTCAGGAAACCTGTAATTTATGTGAACATATGAGACTTCAAGTGCTTGAAAGCAGAACCTGAGATCCTGGGTAATTAGGCCCTGAAAAGAGATTAGCTTTATTCTGTGTTTTCATTTTAACGGATTATTTATTCACTTGTTTATTTATTTAGTCTTGTTATGTAGCTCCAGCTGGATTGGTACTCATTACAATTCTCCTGCCTCAGCCTCCTAAAAAGACTGTTGGAATTTCCCAGGAGTACTACTACATGCACAAGAGTCCAGTCATAAAATCTCAGCCAGTTTACTGAGTTTCCATCACTATTAAAGGCAGCTGCCTTCCCAGGTTCTAACTCGCCTGATATATGGCCACCACGGAGGCATAGCAAGCCTCTGCATACGACCTTTCTATTGCTGTGATAGGACACCATAACAAGACAATTTACTAAGGAAAGCGCTTTATCTGCAGCTTATGGTTCCAGAGGGTGAGACTCCATGACCATCATGGTGAGAAGCATGGCAGCAGGCATGGAGGTGTGGTGCTAGAGCAGTAGCTGAGAACTTATATCTCCATCTACAAGCATAAGACAGAGAGAGCTAACTGGGAATGGCTGGGCTTTTGAAACCTCAAAGCCCACCAGTGACACACCTCCTCTAGCAAGGCCATACCCCCTAATCCTTCCCAAACAGTTCCACCAACTAGAGATCTATGAGCCCATTCTCATTCAACCCCAAATCCTATGTTTATTTTGATGACAAAAATTATTTATTGTTTTAAATTCCAACATTATTCTATTCTATATTTAGTTTATTTTCAAACACTCACATATATATTATATTCATATGTACACATATATAATATATGGATTATATATGATATGTATTTCAATGCATGGAGGAAGCAGGGGTCAGTTATTATATATACAATGTATTATGTATCAGATAAAGATCTGGAGATAAGCAATGTGTGGGTAGATAGGGAATGTACTCTACTCTGCCTTCTCCATGCATGTGAAGTGGGTACATGTATAGGGAATGTACTCTACTCTGCCTTCTCCATGCATGTGAAGTGGGTACATGTACTTCAGAGTGGTTTGAGAGGTCAGAGGATAACTCTAGGGGTCACTTCTCTCCTTCTACCTTTTCTTAGGTCCCAGGGATTGAACTCGAGTCATCATGCTTCCTCAGCAGGCTCTTTACCCACTGAGCGATATTAGCAGCCTGCTGCCTTTTCTTTATATAGGAAGGAGCTTTATCTTTCCATGTCAGTGCACATGGATCCAAGAGCCCCTGCTCAGCAATGTCAACCTGCATGCTATGGGGGCTTCACTTCACCAGGTTTTAGAGCGACCTTCTTTAGTATGAATTTAAAGGGTATTCTCGTCTTATGTATCTCAAGTCATATTTTAGAGACCTGAAGGAAATTATATAGAAACTTCATAAAGATTACCGCTGGGGCTGAGGACACAGCTCAGTGGTAGAGAGCGCTTAGTTAGTTCCTATGCAGCCCTGGGTTCGATTTCTAGTACCTCATATATACACACAGGCTAAAACCAACATTGTCCATCATAATAGCCACACAGCATTTTAGTATGTAGACATATCACCGTCTGTTTAATTGTTTCCTTTGCTTCAGGGTCTACTTCTCTCCTTGCTGTGTGCAAACTGCTATGCTGAATGTTGCTTCATACACAATGTCAAGACAATATGAATGATTCTTTCTGTGGCAGGATCATGCAAAGGTAAGTATCTCTGAAGTGCATTTTAATGTAACTGATGGACTCTTTTACAATGATTTTATTTTATTTTAAAAATTCTGTTACACTGTTACTTGCCAGTTTTAACTTTATGTTATTTTCTCGTAAAGTTAAAGCTACTAGAAATTCTTTTGGTGATATCTTGGGGTGTTTCATGCTAAGATTAAACAAAATTCTGGATTCTTTTTCATTTCTTTTTGGTAATTTTTAAGAAGTCGCATTTAAGTTGTTAATCCATTACAAATATATTTGTTGGATGGTTTACTGTATAGACTAATAAACGTTGGCATGATCTCCCCTGCTGGCCATGTGGCTTCACACATGTGTGCATGGGTGTATATTACATACTGAAACCTGCTACCTCCCACCTCCTACCCCAGTCAGTGTTATGTTTTGGAGATGATTTTTAATAGAACAAAGGGATTGACTTGTACCTTCCTGTCTCTGTATTACCTTTGAGGAACAACTCCTACAGAGTTCAATCAAGTGTCTCTTGCTGCCAAGCTTCCAGGGTTTTGATGACACAAGCCACCACTGTGACCTCTGCCTGTCTGTCCCTGGGGTGTGTTCTAGTTTCTCAGGAGACATGGAGTGGAACTGTCTGGTCAGTGGGCCAAGCATGGCTTGAATTTTATAAGACACTGCAAAAATGCCTTCTCCATTGGCTTACCAGTTTTATTTATTTTTAAAGTTAAGCTTAGTTGATAAAAACATAAAGACTGTATGCATCAGAGGGTAACACAACATTTCAATACAGTATACAATGTTTAAACCTGATTTAGACTTGTATTTCTCCTTAAACATTTGTTATTATTGATATTGTTATTAATTGGGCCTTTTAGAGCCAAGGTCTCATGTATTGTATCCCAGGTTGACTTCAAATTCACTACATAGCTGCAAATGGCCTTTGCTCATTCTGCTTCCACTTCGGGGATTATGAGTGAATATCTATGCTTGGCCTGTATTATGTTCCTTTTGTTTTCACAAACAGTGTCTCTACACAGTCTTTGCTGGAATAGAACTTGCTACGCCAACCAGTTTACCTTGAACTTTCAGTAATTCTCCTGCCTCTATACTTGATGGTAAAACTTTTAAAAAATCTTTTTGTCTCATTGTGTGAACTCTACCACACCTTACTATTGCCTGGAACCACCCTGCTCAATAGACGCATCCAGGTCTTCTTGTGCCATCTAATTTTTCATCCACAGTTGTTGTGTGCGGTAGAGCATTTTGTTTACTTAAATTCCCACAGTGGAGGTCCTGTGAGATGACTCAGAGGTTAAGAGCCCAAGCTGCTCTTGCAGGGGACCTGGGTTTAGTTCCTAGCACAGACATGGAAGCTGACAATCATCCATTATTCCAGATCCAGGGGATCTACCGCCCTCTTCTGGCCTCTGTGGGTACTACCTGCACAGAATATACAGATACACACACAGGCAAAACACCCATGCACAGAACATAAAATATGCCTTAATTATATTACCTTAATTATATAAAAATTTGCAGTTTCCCCAGGCAGCTCTGTGCTAGCTTACTTCCTTGTTTAACTGTTAGTACAATTTAGGAAATTCACAATCTAAATCGCAGAATGTCATGCAATAGCTTTAAGTTTTTAAGCTTTATCAGAGAAATATGTTTCTTTAGGCTGCTTTAAAAATCCAGAATCGACTGTTTTGTATAAAACTGTTGCAACCCTCCCCCTTTTTCTTAAAGGTGCTAGAGTTTCAGCTGTTGGAGGGATCATTTTGGACTCTGTTTAAAAACACAGCTATTATAACAGGCTAACTCAGTATCCACAAGAATCAGGCCTCCACAACATTGCAGGGTAATGTACCGAAAGTCCCAGTATTTTGTTCCTGGGTAGGAAGTCAGCGTGTGAGAGATATGCATGGATACCTGCTTACCCAGTTCCATTCACAAAGCCAAGACAGGAAATCACATGAGAAGGTAAAGAAAATGATGTCTATACACATATGCGTACACTATATGCCATAAAACATAATGTCTTATTCAGCCATAAATAGTGAAATTACTCTATCTATAGGAAAATGGATGACAGGACAGGAGCTCATCCAGGTGAGAAGACTTAGCTGGAGAAAGAAAGGATCGCAAACTAACTCAACATAAAGGACAGACTTCCGTGCAAGAGGCCGTTGAGTAGTGGGATGGAGGGCAGTCAAGAGGCTTTAATTAATTATGATTCATGATGAGCACATAGTGAAGTGTACCAACAGAGTAACAGCACCATCACTAACGTCCTTCCTAAAGTGAAAAATCACTAAACCGTGTATGCATGGAAGGCGTGGTATGTGTGTGTGTGTGTGTGTGTGTGTGTGTGTGTGTGTGTGTGTGTGTGTGCTGTATGGGCATGCATGCAGTGTGTGTGTGTGTGTGTGTGTGTGTGTGTGTGTGTGTGTGCTGTATGGGCATGCATGCAGTGTGTGTGTGTGCTGTATGTGCATGCATGGAATATGTGTGCTGTATGGACATGTATGTAATGTGTGTGTGTATAGTGTGTGTATGGTGTGTGTGTGCTGTATGTATATGCATGGTATATGTGTGTGCTGTGTGTTTATGTGTGATATGTGTATAGTGAGTATGTGTGGTATGTGTATGTGGTATGTGTATGTATATGGTTTGTGTATATGGCATGTATGTATTTGTAGGTGTAGTATATATGTGTTGAATATGTGGTATGTATGTATGTGGTGTATATATGACAAAAAGATTTTTTTTTTAAGTTTTACCACCAAGTATAGAGGCAAGAGAATTACTGAAAGTTTAAGGTAAACTGGTTTGCGTAGCAAGTTCTATTCCAACAAAGACTGTATAGAAAGCATATGTGTGACATGTATGTGGTGTGTGTGTGTGTGTGTGTGTGTGTGTGTGTGTATATATATATATATATATATATATATATATATATATATATATATGGTGTGTGTGGGACATATGTATGTGTATAAGCGTAGTGTATATGTGGTGTGTTTGTGTGTATGATGTATATGTTTGGCATGTGTGTTTGTGTGTGTGTGTGTGTATTATGCATATGTGTTTTGTGTGTGGTGCAAGTGTAGGCAGTGTCAAGAGGAACAGCCACCTCACAGATACGTGAAGCCTTACTGATCCCTATGATGGCTTCAGATGCTCTATAAAGACAGAATCAGAACTCCCAGCAGCCTCCACATCATATGCAGTAAAGCAAGACATGCTGAACGCCAAGGGTAACTGTAAACCTCTGGTCCTTGCTACACTTTCTGAGCGCTGGGACTAGAGGTTCCAAGGCACTGCTTGATTTTTGCATGTCAGGGATCAAACTCAGGGATCCATGCATTCTAGGTAAACATCCTGCTAATTGAATTGCACCTCGAACCCAATTTTCTTTGCTTTTTAAAGCAGCATCTTGCTAGGTATCCCAGACTGGCCTTACATTTACAAGTACTAGAATTCTAGGCACATGCCACCACACTGAGCTTGGTCTAGAATATCTTTCTAAAGATGTTATATAGTCAGGTGTGGTGGCACACTCCTTTAATCTCCGCATCCAGAGAGCAGAGGCAGGCAAATCTCTGATATTCTCAACTACCTTGGCCTATATACAGAAGCTAGCCTGGGCTCTGTAGTGAGATTCTGTCTCCAAAGCCAGCCAGCTAGTCAGCCAGTAAACAGACAAACAAAAAAGCCAATGGAATAAAACAACTCCCCAAGGCCTCAGTAAACAGAAAGTAAAGATGTTACATAAACAAGAGAAACAAAACCATAAACTGAGAATTGGAAATTAAACTTGATGTCCTCTCCCTCTTCCTTTCCCTCCCTCCCTCCCTCCCTCCCTCCCTCCCTCCCTCCCCTCCTTTCTCTCTTCTCTCTCTTTCTGCTTCCTACCATGAATTTAAATTGGGAGTGTTCACTTGATTTCACGAGTCGCTCAGGTGCTCGGGGTCTATGGAAGCAGAGGTACACTCACTCAAGTTGCTGTATTGTGGCGTCAGTGCGAGTTCTGTTAAGTCTATGGAAGCCAAGAGTGGACACGAAACATTTCTACTTTGGAACAGCATCTCCCAGCAGCTTCTACAGAGCAGAGAGCAAGCCTAATGGGGCAGCTGAACACATGGAACTCCCCAGCAGACCCAAAGCCCTCTGCGCAGATTCATCTCTGAGCAGAACAGTGGGGAAGGCTGTCGCTTAAGGCGCAGGACACACAAGGTCACAAATGGTGTTGAGGCCTCCAGTCCACAACCCTTTTTTGTTGCTTTTCTTATGTGCTGTTTAAGGTCATTTAAAAACCACTTCTCTAACATATGACAATGGAATAAAACAGCTTTAGAAATGTCCTGATTTGTTGATTAACTTCGCTTCTAAAATTATATTATACCAGTGTGTTTTTTTTTTAATGTTTTAACTGTTTCCAAATGCAATTATCTTGAAATAACCATGAATAGAATATTGGATATAACAGCAAAGACAGGCTTTCGTAATGTATTAAAGTACCTAATTTAGTAAGTTGAATAGCGGGGACCCGTAGAATCCATTTTTGAGTCTGTAATTATAAGTTAAGTCACTATTAAGATGACACGCATATATATTTCCAGTTTAAAATAATTAAAGTTTCACCCCATCTCAATGCCTCTGCTCATAACAGGAGATACTTGCGAACATATGAGCTTAGACATTCACAGAAATATTTCATGATATTTACCCACCATACTTGACAAATGGGGTCTGTCCCAACCCTATCTACCTTCATCAACTGGTGTGCATTTTTTTTTTTTTTTTTTTTTTTTTTTTTTTTTTTTTTTTTTTTTTTTTTTTGGTTTTTCGAGACAGGGTTTCTCTGTGTAGCCCTGGCTGTCCTGGAACTCACTTTGTAAACCAGGCTGGCCTCGAACTCAGAAATCCGCCTGCCTCTGCCTCCCGAGTGCTGGGATTAAAGGCGTGCGCCACCACGCCCGGCAGAACTGGCGTGCATTTTAGTCAGGGTAGCTAACTGTGAAATGGCCAGCTAACATTTGAGAGTTGGAAGTGATCATAAACTACACAACCCTTAATCATAACCCAGCCTTGGGGTGTTGTATGTCTCCAGGGCAGGTGCCCCTCCTGTTTTATTTACTCTTAGCATCATTAATACCAAAGATATGCAACCTTTTCTGCCTATATGTCATCCTCTCTTCAGGTCTTTAGTAGTGCTTGCTTATCTATTTCAGTCAAATGTATTTCTTATTTAAAAAAAAAAAAAGAGTAAGAGACCTGACAACATAGTGTTATCGGATGTTTTCAGCTGAGACCCACATGTCATTCGGCATTCAGACGTGCGCGCACTTGATTGATGGATGGGTTTGTGACAAATAAAACTAGGATCAACAGCTTTGCCCCTTTCCCCCATCAGAGAGCAGAGGAAAGCATAACTCTGTAACAATAGCAGGATTAGAGATGCATTAGCCAGCCATCGACCAGAACCATCCGTCCCCATCAATACCCCACACGTAATAACCTGAAGCTATGATAAGGAAACAAAAGCTGGGAGAAAGGAGACAGGAGAAAACAAATCAATAGAAGAAGGTGTCGTCTGAAAGCCACACTGACCACACGAAGACCCCACCCCCACCCCCTGCATTCCAGGGGCTCGTGTAGAGATGCCTTACCCAGAGTTCATACGGGGAAGGAGATGGACGCCGGTTTGGGATGCGAATTTTGGCTTCAACACGTGGTATTTATGCAATGCGCCTGGGTCCCTAAAATTGCTTTTAAAGAAAGAACACCTTTTACCTCAATGGTTCAGACCCTGGGAGATCAGAGAGCTCTCAGAGACACAGTGGACAGAGTGTTAATGTCCAAACACTCGTGTGAACATTCCCTTAAATACGGGTTAGCCCGACAAATCCCGATACTGTGAGACACACACGAAGCATAAGTTTATCTTTTAATGGAAAAATACCAATAGCCTTTTACAAAAACGAATGCCAATTCTAGAAGTCTACTTTTCTACGTAGGTTTTTTTTTTCCTTACATTTTTTTTACACAAAAATTTATCTTCCCTTTCAAATTGTAGAATATTTTGATGATAATTTCATCATTTTCCCCTACAAACGGTGGAATGCTAAATTTATTTATTCAGCTTTTTTGTTCTGTTTCTTTGGAGAGCTTTTGATTTTTGTATTACCTGTCCTATTTGTTCTAATTTACCATTTATTCTAATTGGCCATTGAATGGGCCAGTGCGGCTTTCTCCTGGTGAGGAGGACATTAGCGATATTTATTCTTCTCTGAAGAAGAGGTGAGCAAGGAGGAGAGCCCATCTCTGAGTGTGGAGCCCTGCTCTTGGGAAAGCGGCTTCCTCACTGGGCCTCAGCCGCATGCTTTGAAGAAGGAGGTTATGATAATTCATCATTATCATCATTATCATCATTGTCATCATTATTAATGTTGTCAATACTCTTTATTGACATGCTCTAGTACTCCATTTCCTAGTGTAAGTTTGCAAAGTGTTGAAAAGGGGGAAAAAGCCATTTAGCTCTTCCTCTTGTTTAGTTCTGGGAAGATGCAAAACCTTTCTTTTCCTTTATTTATTTCCTTATTTCCTTTATTAAATCTAGAAAGGACTTTGAGAAATTGCACATCCAAACAACATGCAGACAATTCTTAACACAAGAATGTAAACGTCCGAGGGTGTGGATGGGAGACATAAGAGAGATTTCAGAGTGTTGCTAGTCTGGATCTGGTTGCCCAGGCCAGGGGTCGCAGCTATTTAGAAGAGTCACAAGTTGAAGGCTTGCTTAGGCTGCAGGGTGAGATCAAGGCCAGCTTGGGTAACCTAGTGAGATCTTGTCTTAAGATAAAGATGAGTAAAATGAAAAATAATCAAATCTGGGGATGTAATTCAGTGGTTCAGCACTTACCTAATTAATTGCCCTGTATGGCAAAGAAAAAAGAATTTAGAGTTTCCAGATTAAAACAATTTAGTGGGGTTTCTTTTGGTTTGGTTTGGTTTGGTTTGGTTTTTAAATGCGTGTATAAGTGTTTTAGTTACATGCTTATCTGTGCACCACATGCACATACCCACAGAGCCCAGTAGAGAGAATTGGGTCCCCTGGATCTGGAATTACAGGTGGTTATGAGCCACTATGTAGGTCTTGGGAATTGAGCCTGAGTCCTCTGGAAGAACAGACAGTGCTCTTAACACTCCCTGCCCCCCCCCCCCCCCCCCCCCCCCCCCCCCCCCCCGCCTTCTCTCCAGCCCCTGGTTTCTTGTTTCTGTATTTTGTTTTGAGATAGAATCTGGCTAGGTAGCCCAGGTCATCCTTAAATTTCAGGGGCTCCAGCCTCAGCCTTCTGGTTGCTGTACACACCATGCAGCCAGTGGTGGCTATTATATTTGTGAAATCTTATCTCAGGAATCCAAAGACAATTGTTTGTAGTTATATAAGTAATTGCAATGCACAGACAGATTTGGGCTTGCATTATTGAAG
The DNA here is from genome assembly GCA_902729485.2 of Mus minutoides. NCBI lineage: Eukaryota > Metazoa > Chordata > Mammalia > Rodentia > Muridae > Mus > Mus minutoides. The sequence continues at coordinate 4,256 of CACVCL010032495.1, read as the reverse complement.
GTTGGGAAGGCATATTAATTAGGAAACAGAATTACTGTAAACACACACACACACACACACACACACACACACAGAACAATTGCACTTCAATTATGATTCTTTGGACTTAAAATGTTTACAATTTTCAAAGCACAAACTTAATATTTTAGGTAGCATTTCATACACACCAGCACAGTTGGTAGTGTTTGAAAACCTTTGTACAAGCTGAAAAGCTTTAAGGTACAAGTTCCTAAGGGAACCTGATTTATATTTGCCCCTAAATTAGACCTATTTTATAATGAGTATAATCTAATGGGTCTTTTTCATGTGTGTGTGTGAATGTGTATATGGAATGAATGTATACATGGTGTGGATGTGTGTGTGTGTGTGTATGTGTGTTGTGGACGAGTGTGTTGTGGATGAGTGTGTTGTGGATGTATGTTTAGTGTGGATTGTGTGAATGTGTGTGTGTAGGGAAGCAGATGCATGTCCTTGTATTTTTAAATTTACTATCATCATCATCATCATCATCATCATCATCATCATCATGCAAGAGTCTCTTACACAACCCGGACCTTTCCAATCTGGCTAGACTGGCAAGCCAGTGAGCGCCAGGCATCCACCTGACTCCCTGCACCCAGCCCTGGGAATAATGACATACAGCCTTACCCCACACTTTCCACATAGGTGCTAGGGCTCAAACTCAGGTCTTCATGTCTGTACTGCAAGTGCTTCACTGGCTGACACACCTCTCAGTCCTCTAGTGGGTATTTCTTTTATACATTAAAACATTTTAGGGCAGTCTTAGCAAGTGATCTAGTGACCTAGGCCTACTTCTGTTGAAGCCAAATGAGCCCAACATCTGATTTAGATATCTCCAGTCAGTTCACTCCACCCTGCATCCCTGTTAGAGCTCTCTCTGCAGCACACTCGCCAGATTAGAGCAGATCTTGGCCCTGAGTCTGGGCACCTCTATATCCACAGGACGAACGTTCAGAACCCAGAGGTCCATCAATGCAGTATTAAAAGGTATTGCTAAGCTCCAACTGACATCAATCTAAATGGGACTATGACCCCTGATACATTTGTACAATCTAGGTCATGCATGCCTGATTGATAGCCTTTCTCTAGGGCATAGTTATCATTTTAGTGGTTCATGAAAGCTATTTCAACTGCTCTTACACTCATAGCCCAATGCAGAGTCCCTGACTCATTCTGTCCAAGGTAGCATGAGTAAAAAACTCTGGCTTCTCTATACTGTTTGTGCACTAGAGGAGAAGAAAGCCATTTCTTCCAATGACTGGGTATATGCAGCCCTTTGGATGGTATTTGAAGATTGCTCTGTGCTGTATGTGTACCTGGTCTTTTGACACTGAGACACAATGACCACATTATCATCTACAAAGTTCACATGAGAGCAGAGCAGTTGAGTTACGAAAAGAAAAAAGAAAGAAAGAAAGAAAGAAACAAGTAAAAAGAAAAATAGCAAAAATGTTTCATGTCCCAAGTAAATTTCCAATATTTGTCGGGCTGTATTCATGGCCGCACTTTGCTCCAGGTGGCCTTCAGGCCAGGGAATAGACAAGTCTGCAAGGCACTGATGTTCTTTGTGCATATTCTAGAGCAGAGGAAGAGCCTGGAGACAACACGTGTTCTCCAGGGTTAACTGTGCACAGCCGGATACAGACCATGGAAGGAACCTGGGAGTACTAATTACACAGAAGGAGACATGTCGTCTTTCATGAGGACAACTACGCGTGCATCCTAGAAGTGATTTAAGAAGCCCCAGAACGACGGTCAGTGTTTGACACACTCTCATTCAGTGTTCTAGTGTGTAGTGTAATGTTAAGTGCAGCCATCTCTCTGTCTCTCTGATTCAGGGGCAGAACAAACTGTGGGCTGATTATCGGGGTCATCCTCGGGAAATTGACAGGAGATGCTTAATTGTAACTCTGCAGATACCATCTGAATGCAAAGATAAAATTAAAGCTTAAATGTGAACAAACCATTAAGACCAGAACACAAAATACAAGCCAGCTATGTTTAAAATGTTCCTTTTCTTCTTCTTCTTCTTTCATGCTAAGACAACAGGTGAGGCTCTGGCTCTGACAGAAGTGCACATTCTGCCTGTAGCCTGATGCTTCTTTTATGGGTAGAGCTTTGTTGATAAATAACTGTGACAACTGGCATATTGGTACGTATGCCTTTTCTTTCCCCCTTCCTTTCTTCTCTCTGTTTCACCTCTGTTCTTTTTCTTTCTGTTTAATTTTTTTTTACATGATTGAGTGTCTTATATGTGTGTATGTGCATCATGAGCATGCCTGGTACCCATGGAAGCCAAAAGAGGATGTTGGATCCCCTGCAATTGAATTACAGATGGCTGGGGGCCACTATGTGGGTGCTGGGAACTGAACGTGGATCCTCTGCAAGAGCAACAAGTGCTCTCAATTACTGAGCCATCTCCCTAGCTCCCTATGTTCTTTAACTGAGACAGGGCCTTAGTGTCTTGCTAATAAGTAAGTAGCTCTGGCTGGTTCAGAACTCCCTATGTAAATCAGGCTGGCCTCAGACTCTCAGCAATCCTCCTGCCTCTGCTTCCCAAGTGCTGGGATTGAAGGTGTAGTCATTATGTCTGCCTCTATGTTTTATATGGCTGCTTTTGTACTTCAAGGTCACACAGCTCAGTGGTTAGGACAATATCATAGGATATGAACAGTGCCTTTCCCACCCCAAATAAATATATTCAAGTCCTAGGGCCCTAATATTCCAGAACGAGACCTTTAGTAACAGGATTGTGGAATGTGCATTCCTTTAAAAGATGAGACCACACTCACACTCTGGCACGGGGACTTTTGAGTCACTTCGACTGGTCTCCTTATCCAAGGGTGAGTTTGGAGGCAGACCTGCATTAGAGAGTAGGTCTCTTGTGAAGACAAAGGCAGAGATTGGGGCGACACAGACTAAGAAAGACAAAGTTGGCCAGGATACTGTTGAGCAGAAGCTGGGAGACAGGCATGAAAACTGCCTCGTGTTTTCAGCCCACAACACTGAAATGCCAGACTCTGGTTGCAGAAGCCAGGGGCAGTGATACCTGTTATAGCCACTCTTCCTAGCAAACGGGCGCACACCTTCCAACCAGCTGTGCCTGCTCTGTGTATCTCTGAACTAACCGTGCCTGCTCTGAGCACTTCCCAACTTGCTGCACCTGTGCGCCAACTTGGCTGTTAGGCACTTTGGTGAGTCCTAGTGTAAGGCTCAGGCTTGTGAACTTGATGGAATTAAATGTAAGAATTAGAGCTTGTGAATTTGATGTAAGAATTAGGGCTTGTGAACTTGAATGGAATTAAATGTAAGAATTAGAGGCTGAGGGTGGGCTCAGAGGTATGTGTGAGGTCCTGATTCCAATCCTTAGTGTGAACTTGAGCTTGAATACTAGTATACATGAATACACACACACACACACACACACACACACACACACACACACACACACACACGTAAGAATTAGCCACAAGATATGTGGTGGTGGTTTGGGGCTTTAGAGCGCTGGTTGGTAATGAGATCCCTTAGAGCTGTTTGTGGTTCGGTTGATAGACTGTTTACTTAGCATGCATAAAACTCTGAGTTCCATCTCTAGCACCACATGAACAGGGAGTCCATGCCTAAAACGTACTTGAGAGACATAAGCAGGAGGATCAGAAGTTCATCTTGGTTGTGTAGTAACTTTGAGGTCAGTCTGGGTACATGAAGTCTTTCCTCAACCAAACCAAACCAAACCAAACCAAAACCAAACCCAAAACAAAACATAAAAAGGAACGATGCTGTTGCCTTTGCTGAAGGTGTATTTTAAAATACACTCACAGACTTGACATCTCTGTGTAACCCAAGTTTCTGTGAAGAAGGCCCTGAGAGAACAGTGAGGGAATGGACCAGAGGCTTACACATTAATTCACTCTGAAGCTGTGAAATTGAAAGCTTAATTGTGCCATTTTGCCAAATTTACAATTTTCAAATCTGTACAACATCCAAATTGACTGTTTGGTAGGGTCCGGCTCTGACCTGGGAGAAAACATCCTGACAGCTAGAAGCTCCTTAACACTCAAACTTTTAAAGAGAAACTCGGTGCCTTGTGTATCAATGAAGAATCCTAGTCCTGTCTCCTTGGAGATACGTCATTAAGTTGGAATCAACGCTCTGGCTGCACGAGAAAGTGCAAGCCAGGCAGGAGGGCGTTTGCTTTTCTCCTTCAGTTTTAGGAAGTAGATGGGGTTATTTTA